>CM050170.1:173630175-173750175 GCA_027410445.1 Discoglossus pictus | reverse complement strand
ACTACACATCTCATGGTTCCTTCCTGAACACGTTGCTATTACAATGGATTAAAATGGATTAGCTGCCTGTGATACCCTGAATCAAATTATAAATGTTATGATCATTTATCAGAGATGTCAAGGTGTGTTAACTCACAAAAGCAACTGCTGGCAAACTCAAGAGATATAGTAAACATTAGGGTGATATTGTTAATGTTTATTTTTATATTTTTTCCATGTAAATAAATGTTTTCATACTACCGATTCTTCTCTGTCAAATGCATCCATAATCCAGGGAACCTAAATATGCCTTTAAAGGGGACTATAAATAATTTTCTCTGAAAAAGATTGTTTTGGGTATTTTTGTCCTTCTAAGCAATATTTCCACTGATAGAAAGAAAAAAAGAAAGAACTCACATTTTGAAAAAAAAAAAAAAAAAAAGTGGTTTACAGAAATACTTTAAAGTATATCGACAAGTAGCAACACATATAGCATCCATACAAAATGTGACAATGGTTTTGCAAAGCTATATCGACATTTGGTAATGATAGACTTGAGTATTGTAATTTCTACTGTGTTAGAGCTAGTTTAACAGTTTTATTATAATTGTTGGCTATTGGGATTTTAGCTTGGATATCTCATAAATGACAATGCTGAGTAACAGCAGGATTAAGTACATCAGGGTGTGTCTAACAAAACAAACAGGGAACTTGCTGTGTGTAAGTAAGGAGGAGTAGGAGCAACAGCAGCAGCAACAGAAAGGAGTTTATTATAGGAGTGTATGTAAAACTATACTGCTAGCAATCCTACTCACATGAACAGGGATAACATTTTTCAAGCTTCAATTATACTAAAAGGCGTAATTGGCAAGATATAAAAGTACAACTTCTACAATTTGTGCTTATTATTATCATCATCATCATCATCATCTAGTATTTATAAACGAGCCAACATATTCTGCAGCGACATACATAGGATGAAACGGAACAGAAAAACAATATCAATTCAGATTAAATAAAAAAAAAGAGCCCTGTTTCTAAGCTTATAATCATGCATATAGAGTACTTTTTCAAGCATCATATAAAATTACAATCTAAGGATAGTTAAATAGATGTATATCTATATGAATATAGATCGCTTAACGTTTTATTTTAATAGTTGGCTATTGTATTTCTAGCTTGGATGTATCATAAATGAAGGATACTTTCATTTTTAAAGTTAATTCAGCACAACTTGGAGCACACCACTGTAAAGTTCTCCTAAAAACATGTTGAAATGCACGCCATTTTCACAGAAAAAGTCCTAAATGAAATGCCTATTTACACGAGACTCTGACATTCCCCCAAGAAAGAGTCACAGCCACAGCTCTGCGCAGAGCATAAGCAAAAAGAAAGTTAACCCTTCCCAAATTTGCCTGGGAACTCACAAATATGTTACTTGTGGGTTAACGGATTGCTGCTGCAGTCCTGAATGCAGAGAAAAAACATAATTTTTGGCTCATGGAGTCTACATTGCTTGGGTGTTAGCAGATGTTGTTAATCATGGAACAGTCAGGAGTTTATTTGTGAACATATTTTTATCTGTTATTAGTGTAATTAAATCACAAACAAACAATACATTATTTTAACAGAATCTTATGCTCTTTCACACCATGAAGATCACTTATAGTGAGCTAAATATACCTTTAAACTCTGTAGAAAAACAAACAACAAAAAAACAACAAAAAAATAAAAACAGTACAATATTTTCATGGTAACACTTAATGTCAGGTTTTTAAAATAATTCATATTGCACAAAATTATTATTTTTTAAATCCAAATATAGAGACAGGTCATTTCAGCCTAAATCAAAATTGAAGTAAAGTAAACTATCACACACATTGTAAGGCGTTACAGTGAAGTCATAATACTTTTATACATGTATTGGCGTCACTCTGCTTGAGAAGAGGTTTGTTCAGACGTAGCCATCATTACTGCCATGGAAGGTCAACCTTCCCATGTTTCAATGCCAATGGTTGATCAGGGTATGGGTAGGAGGAGTTTCCATGGCTGCAACAATGCTCCTGAACAAACCAGGATTTCCCCAATGGATAGAAACTTACATATGCTCTCAAGACCACTGTCACATCCCTACAAATATATCTTTACTAACAGAGAACAGAAAGTTCTGGTATGTGTCACAATGTTTCCTCTCACCTTCTTCTTCTTTATAACCTTCTGTCTGTCTCAGATTCTCCTCCCCACTTTATTCTCCTCCCCACATCATGTATCCAATGAAATAAACATTTCACATTCTCTCATCTCCTCCCCTTTTCTTTGCTCCCACAAGCGTCTCTCCTTTCTCCAATCACTATCTCCTCCATCTCACAAGCAAACCGCTTCTGTAAGACACACTTCTATCTCCTATCCCTTTCACTCCTTCTGCTGGCAGCTGGCGATACAGTGCCTTGCAAAAGTATTCACCCCCTTGATTTTTTTAACTATTTTGTTACATTACAGCCTTAAGTTCGATTTTTGTTAATCTGAAATTTATGTGATGGATCAAAACACAATAGTCTAAGTTGGTGAAGTAAATTGAGAAAAATATATACATAAAACAATTTTTTAGAAATAGAAAACAGAAAATTGGCATGTGCGTATGTATTCATCCCCTTTGTTATGCAACCAATTAACTTCAGAAGTCACATAATTAGTGAAATTATGTCCACCTGTGTGCAATCTAAGTGTCACATGATCTGTCATTACATATACACACCTTTCTGAAAGGCCCCAAAGGCTGCAACACCTAAGCAAGAGGCAACACTAACCAAACACTGCCATGAAGACCAAGGAACTCTCCAAACAAGTCAGGGACAATGTTGTTGAGAAGTATAAGTCAGGGTTAGGTTACAAACAAATATCCAAATCTTTGATGATCCCCAGGAGCACCATCAAATCTATCATAACCAAATTAAATGAACACATGGCACAACAGCAAACCTGCTAAGAGATGGCCACCCACCAAAACTCACAGACCGGCAAGGAGGGCATTAATCAGAGAGGCAGCACAGAGACCAAAAGGTAACCCTGGAGGAGCTGCAGAGATCCACAGCAGAGACTGGAGTATCTGTACATAGGACGATAATAAGGCATACGCTCCATAGAGTTGGGCTTTATGGCAGAGTGGCCAGAAGAAAGCTATTACTTTCAGCCAAAAACAAAATGGCACATTTTGAGTTTGCAAAAAGGCATGAGGGAGACTCCCAAAATGTATGGAGGAAGGTGCTCTGGCCTGATGAGACTAAAATTGAACTTTTCGGCCATCAAAGAAAATGCTATGTCTGGCGCAAACCCAACACATCACCCAAAGAACACCATCCCCACAGTGAAACATGGTGGTGGCAGCATCATGCTATGGGGATGTTTTCCAGCAGCCGGGACTGGGAAACTGGTCAGAGTTGAGGGAAAGATGGATGGTGCTAAATACAGGGATATTCTTGAGAAAAACCTGTACCACTCTGTGCGTGATTTGAGGCTAGCATGGAGGTTCACCTTCCAGCAAGACAATGACCCCAAACACACTGCTAAAGCAACATTGAGTGGTTTAAAAGGGAAAACATAAAAATGTGTTGAAATCGCCTAGTCAAAGCCCAGCACTCAATCCAATAGAAAATCTGTGGTCAGACTTAAAAATTGCTGTTCACAAGCGCAAACCATCCAAGAGCTGGATCAGTTTTGCAAGGAGGAATGGGCAAAAATCCCAGTGGTAAGATGTAGCAAGCTCATATAGACTTATCCAAAGCGACTTGGAGCTGTGATTGCTGCAAAAGGTGGCTCTACAAAGTATTGACTTTAGGGGGGGGTGAATAGTTATGCATAAAAACAGTTGTTCAAGTTCAAAGTTGTGGGCATGTTCTGTAAATTAAATGATGCAAATCCTCAAACAATCCATATTAGTTCCAGGTTGTGAGGCAACAAAACACTTAAAATGCCAAGGGGGATGAATACTTTTGCAAAGCACTGTTTGCCTCCTAATACAGGCCCCTCACTCTTTCTACCCATTGTCAGCCACGCACTGCCACCAGGGTTGCAAATACCCAACCCCCTCGGAAATTAATACCCATCTTCTGCCACAAACCATCCTTTTTGCCCTTCTCATGTGCACTCTGGAATGCACAATCTATCGGCAATAAACTCACTTTCATCTATGACCTATTCACTTCGATCTCCCTCAATCTACTGGCTCTCACAGAAACTTGGCTCTCTCCTTCAGACCACCCCACATACCCTGCTGCACTCTCCCATGGAGGTTTTCACTTCAGTCACACACCTCAACCTGGGAACCGACATGGCGCTGGTGTTAACATATTACTTTCCTCTCCGTGCACATTTTACTCCATACCCACTATTCTTTCCCTCCAATTTTCATCTTTTGAAGTTCACACCATCCACCTTTTCTCACCTATCACTCTACGTGTTGCTGTGATCTATCGCCCTCCTGGACCAGCCTGTCAATTTCTTCATAACTTCACCGCCTGGCTCCATCACTTTCTCTCCTCCATCGTTCCTTCACACGTTCTTGGCGACTTCAACATTGCCATTGACACTCCCATCTCCCCTACTGCTGCTAAACTACTTTCACTCGCCTCTTCTCTCGGCCTCTCACAATTGACAGATTCCCAACTCACCATGTTGGACACATTCCCCAGACCTTATTATCACACATTTATGCACAACCTTTAACTCACCATCTGCCCACTCCCTCTATCTGACCACCACCTTCTATCCTGCAGCCTCACTACATCTTTCTCTCACTGCCCTTTTTCTATCCCATTACCCACAGAAACTTGCAATCACTCTGGCCCCCATAACCACTCTCAGAAGCTCTCATCCACAATCATGGCACACTACACAAACACGATACATGCAGAGGTGCTCCCGCACTACTGAATGACTATGGAGGAAATCAAGCACTTCAGCAGATTTCCTCCACTACAAGTTTATGTTGCGCTACTTCTTCTCTGCCCTCAACCTTGCCAAACAGCACTATTTTACATCTTTAATATCTACACTGTCCTCTGACCCCAAACGTTTGTTTGCTACTTTCAACACTATCCTCTGCCCACCACCACCTCCTGTCCCTTCCTGTCTGACAGCTAAAGAGTTTGCCAGCCATTTTAAGCAAAAAAAAATAAAACATTTGTAACAAACTCTCCTCTCAACATGGATCACACACTCCCTCCTCTCAACTAACTGATAACACCCAGCCTTTACCCTTCTATAATCCCACAGCCATTATGCATTCCTTTGACCTTGTAACAGAGGATGAAGTATCCAGCCTACTTTCAACCTCTCGCATTACTACCTGTCCTCTAGATCCTATTCCATCACAGCTTATCCTCCCCCTCTCTACCACACTTACCCCTGCTCTCACACCTGCATCTCTAACCTTTCCCTAAACACTGGCACAATTCCCATCAAATTGCTAAAACATACTTTAATTACACCCATTCTTAAAATACCCTCATCTGACAACTAACTACTGCCCTACTTCCCCTGGCTTCCAAACTGCTTGAGCGGCTCATCTACAAATCGCCTTATCCAATTTATCTCTTCCAATTCCATTCTTGACACCTTCTAGTCCGGCTTCTGGCCCAAACACTCCACTGAGACAGCTCTCACAAAAGTCACTAATGACTTGCTCACTGCCAAGTCAAAGGGTCACTTTTGCATTCTGCTTCTCCTGGAACTCTCTGCTACCTTTGATACAGTTGATCACCCTCTACTAATCCAAATTCTCCACTCCTTTGGAATCAGAGATACTGCTCTCTCATGGTTCACATCATACCTAAAAGATCGAACATTTAGTGTCTCCTTCTCCTTACCCTTTGTCTGTTGGTGTACCCCAAAGTTCAGTCCTAGGCCCCCTCCTATTCTCCATCTATTTATCCTCACTTGGCACTCTAATAAAATAATAAAATATTTTGTATTTCAGTATCATCTCTCTGCAGATGACACTCATATCTAACTCTCAGCGGCGGATATATCCCCCCTCTCTTCTAGCACGTGTTTCCAACTGCCTCACAAGCATATCCTCCTGGATGTCCGCCCACCATTTCAAACTCAACATGTCTAAGACCAAACTCTTAAATCTTTCCACCATCTACTACAGCATTATTTCCTCACATCTCTCTCACTGTCAACAATGCCATGATCACTCCCACCTCCCAAGCCTGTTGGTTGTCTTGGGGTTCCACTGGACCCTCTCCTCTCTTTCCTTCCGCACATACAGTCCCTAACAAAATCTTATCTTTTCAATTTATAAAAAACATTCCCAAAATGTCACTACCTTACACAAGACACAACTAAGATTCTAATACATTCCATCATCATATTCTGCCTTGACTACTGCAACCCAATGTGCTTTGGGTAAAGCATTATGGACAATGGATTCTAAGCTCAAAGACAGGGCCCTCATTTTTTTGGAATGTGTTAATATTGTTTTGCCTTCACAACATATGTATACCGCTACGGAATATGTTGGCGAGTTAAAAATAACGATGATAATAATAATAATAATAATAATAATAATAATAATAATAATGTGCTGAGTGCACCGTAGCAATTTATTTACCACTGGAGACATACTACCAGATATGCCATACAGAAAACTCACACAATCATAATATGGTCATAGAGACTGCAGTCAGTCCTAAGGGATTGTAAATCTGTTTAGGAACTGCATGATGAAAAAAATCTTAGAATTTTCTTAGCAACTTGCAAGACATTCGATTAACCAATTATAATTGTCAATAAGATGGTTGAATGTTTTTTGGAGATAGTAATAAGCTACAAAATTGGCTCAATAATTTGGCTAGCATATAGTTAATAGGCTTATCAATAAGGTATAGGGGGCACCCTAGCTACATATAAAGTTGAGTTCATAGGAAAGAACATACTCTGGGAAGTCCAAAACGTCTTTGTTTTCCTTTTACTTCTCCATGTTTGAGACAGATGGAGAGATGATTTTTTTACCTGCATTGGTAAAACCGGAGTGTCTGCATCAATACGCAAAGAGCCAATCAGATAAAAAAAATATAATATGTCAGTGATACCGACAGTAAAATATAAACAGTTAAGTTCCATAACTATTACACACAGGTTGTATAAATAACAAGGGTAAAAATAACAAGTTTTTGGTGAATCAACACAGGTGACTTTTAGATTTTGCAGTAACACTAAACTTATAAAATGTGCGAAATGTTTTTAAATTAAAAAAAAAAACTAAATTATTACATTTATTTATACTGTATTCAATTTTGCTTTCATGATGATGGACAAATTGTCTTTGTTTGTAAAAGGATTAGAAACCTGGGTGGAGATGGAGGAACTGTTGTGTCAGACAGGATCTGTATGCACTTCTGTTAAAATTCCCTCTTCAAATGGCCCCTTGACAATATAAATCAATTGCAGAAAAAGGCCTCATAGGATAACTTAAGCTTAAGCTACAGACAGCTAGCAGTCCAAAAAGCAATACTCCTTGACACAATCATCTAATAAGATTTTATTTAAAATATTTGTATGTGTCTTGTAAAGCTGCTATTGACATTTTGTTATATAGCATGTAGCAAGCATGTGAATATTTTACCAAACTAGTGGTCTTTTAAAGGTCTATCAACACTGTAGTGGTCCAGCTTTCAGGACTTTAAGTAATAAAGATCAGTATAAGTAACTTTATTTTTGCCTTTTGATTTGTGTATAAAAAAAAACATATTTCCAATATATTTTTAAAACATAATTTAAAATTTACAAAGGAATATTTTTACCTGTGTGCCTGAAAACACATTTCGTCTATTTGCAGAGTGATATCAGGACAGCAACATCTATTGAAGAGTGACAATAAATCCTTTCCGAGGTCAGATGCAGTTTCTGGATCAAACTGGTCTTTAGATATGAAGGGAAAACAAAAAAGAAACAATAAATTAACATTTATAATTTTGTACCCATGGAGTAAAGAGGCCTCCCGAATGAGTACATCTTACAGGGACTTACCTAAGTTAAAGGGACACTAAAGTCACCAGATGTGCTCAGCACCATCAAATAGAGAGTGTTAAAGAATGCGGAATAAGGGCTTTCATTTTTTATATTGCTGCTAACTTAAATGAGATTTAAAAAAAAAAAAGGTTCTATCCTCCCTTGTTTCATCAAGATACATAATGAGTTTATGAATTTTAGCCAACGTCCATGAATTACTGGAATTAAAACTAAGGCAGAAAGAGGTATAACATGTAGAGGTGCACTTGCTGATGGTAGACTGGTATGGTGTATTTTTTGAGATGTGACAAAAATCAAATAGCGAAAAACATTGAATCTTCTGTACTGTGCTGTAAATCAATAAATAAAGCAGCAACTCATTTATTATCCAGCATGGCATCAATCCCTCTCACGCAAAAATGTTTTACACCTTGCAGTTTGGAAACTAGCCAATGATTGCCATGGACCGGTTTTCCTTGATTCTTGCAATGCTGGTCCCACTTATTTTATTACTCAAAATGTAATAGTTTCCCCTACACTAGAAGCTTTTGTGAGAAGCCCATAGCGGTCCTCTGTAAGATAAAAATAACATGTTTTTAATTGGAAAATAAAATTATGCCTCTGTTGGTACAAGGAAGTATCCATTATACTTTTTTGAAGGTTGCATGTTAAGTTCAAGATAGAGGGTTTATTTCTGCAGGAAACACGACTTGCAACATGCTTCAAACAACAAGGTGGAGAAGGGAGTAGCTGTCAAATACTAAAATTCCCAATTACTAAACATATATTTGCTCCATTAGTAGATACCATAATGTCTGAAGGGTGTGCTCATTCTATACACAACTTCTTCAAAAAATAGACAATGTTCTCTATAAATAATAAATTTTATGGGTTTAGATTATTTCAATCAATTTTTTTTCTTAATCTCTGTGGTGGTGATATCAAATTATGACACCCTCTTCATCGTGTACATAAAAACAATATGCGGTTATCATCAAGAAGTAACTGCTTAAGTTCCCAGGCTTTCTTTCTATTACATTAGCCCAGGTATGTGACATAATCTTTCATAAAACCATGCTTGGTTTTATTTAAAGAGAACCAAAATTGGATATACGCAATTCTTTCCAAATGATTGCATTCTTAACACATACAAGTATAGTGTAAGGGCATACCTGCTTGATAAATGTGGAGTAGATCATTTGTGCAACTACAGCTAGATATTAGCAGCCTGTTCTAAAATGTATGCAGTCACTAGACATTACATTTGCAATAAAAATTGATGAAGACAGTGACATATTTAAAAAAAAAAAAAATCACTATTAAAATGTATAGCCACTTTAAAAGAACAAAACAAATGGGATACTGTCACATAAAAGTTCTAAAACAGCTTGGTTCTACAACACCTTTCGCTGGAAGACTACTGGAAATACTTGAAAAGTACTGGAGTACAATTTAAAGGATCACTGAATTATTACATTTGTTGTAAGCTCTTATGAGACTTGATAATGTGCAAAATGTTTTCAGAAAACATAAAAAAATAATAGAGATAGCTTTTATTTATGCATAAAGTATATATATAAAAAATATATCATATATATTTTTTATAACGTTGAGGGCTCGAATAGCGAGCCCGCCGCAGTTGCTGGCAAGGAGCGCCAAAGGCCGTCCTTGCGCAGATAGAGATGAGCTCCATAGGCGCTCATCCCTACAACCTCGTACGACTTAGGCAGGGAGCTGCTCTGGTGAAGATGAGCGCCGTAGGCGATCTTTCCTCCGACCCGCGAAACTACACATCAACACAAAACTCAATTACACAATTCAGAATGCAAGACCCATATCCGTTTGAAAAAATAAAATCACATGAAAAATTTACGGCCCGTAACACTTGCAACAAGGAAAGCGAGACTTACAAAAAAAAAAAAATTATATATATATATATATATATATATATATATATATATATATATATATATATAATGTCCCATGCCCCTTAGAAAAAAAATAAAAATACGAGGCCCAAAAAATACGACGTTAACGGGTGAACCGCGCACATACAAAAAACAACAACAATAACACCACCAAAAATAACGGAAAAAAAAACAAAAAAACGCCAAGACGTCTGGGAGTAAGGTTGCAAGACAATTTAAACCACAATTTGGCGAGTTTCCACACAAGAAAATCGCCTAAGCGACCAAAAAAAAAAGGCGGCCAAAAAAAAAAAAAAGAAAACGAGGCTACACGACCAATAAACACGCAAAAAAACGCCAGACACATAAGACTTCTACACAAGACCGTACGAGGTATAAAATACACTATTAGGGTGGACACAAAATGCTCCACACCTGCCTAACACAGACAATCACAGCCATTTTACAACACTAACATTACCATTCCAAAATGCAGAATTACACACCTAAACGGTTTGCGCTCTCGCACGCAGCCTACTTACACTACACACTTCACACATTGCTGACACTTACACCTCAGCTTAGCAAGACTGCAAATGTACATTGTATGCTGCAGGAAAATCAAAAAAAGATTGTTAGCTCTTCAGGATATTGCTTGCTGTATATATTAATTACAAATAGGTAAAGCATATTAATTTATGATTTTATTAATTAATCATCATTAAAAAAATAAATATAGAGGAAAAAAAAAAAAGGAGCAGGCAAGAGGATCGCAATAAAACGCCAAAAGTGTTCAGCGCGCGGCTCACAATGAGCGCAGAGGGTGCTCAGAGGAGCAAAACTACACCAGGGGAGAGGCTCGCAATCCGCACCAAAAGGTGATCAGCGCGGCCCTTGCAAGGAGTACCGAAGGGGCTCAAATGACCAAAAATACACTAACCAAGAGGCTCGCAATGAGCGCCAAAGGCTCTCAGCGCAAGGCACGAAATGAGAGCCAAAAGGTACTCAGACAACCAAAAGTCTTACTTTGTGTGGCAAACAGCATTACCTGCCTTACAATTTTATGACCGTCATTTTTTTGACAGGCAATTCGTGTATAATTATATATATATATATATATATATATATATATAAAATTTCCAGAGTTCAATGGCAGCAAATATTTCTCCTTTGTTCCTAACAAAATAAGACACCAGAGACGAATGGAACCTGGGATTAAGAAAACATTGCAATTACCGTATATACACTCGAGTATAAACTGAGTTTTTCACCCCTTTTTTTAATGCTGAAAAAGCCCTCCTTGGCTTATACTCGAGTCATCCTGCTCCCTGCTGCTCTCTGCGCTTCTTCCGGCTGTGTCCCTCTCCCACCCCTGTGTCTCGGGTCTCTTTCCCTCCCCCTCCCTTTCCCCTTATCATCCTCCCTCCTCATCCCTTTCCCCCCTCTCCCTTTCCCCTCTCAACTTCCATCAGCTGTGCATATCCTGGTTGTGTTGGGATCCAGCTTATGCTAATGATGGGATGCGCAGAGGACAGCTGATGGAAGGTAAGAAAGGGGAAAGAGAGAGAGGATGAGGATGAGAGGGAGGATGAGGATGAGAGGGAGGGAGGATGAGGATGAGAGGGAGGGAGGATGAGGATGAGAGGGAGGGAGGATGAGGATGAGAGGGAGGGAGGATGATGAGGATGAGAGGGAGGGAGGATGATGAGGATGAGAGGGAGGGAGGATGAGGATGAGAGGGAGGGAGGATGATGAGGATGATGATGATGATGATGATGATGATGATGATAACGGGAAAGGGTGATGGGAGGGAAAGAGACACAGAGGAGGGAGAGGGGGGTAAGAGACATCTTTATAGAGGGGCACAGACGGCACAAGAAGGGGACACTGGAGGGGAAACAGGTAACACAAGAAGGGGACACTGGAGGGGGAAACAGGTAACACAAGAAGGGGACACTGGAGGGGGAAACAGGTAACACAAGAAGGGGACACAGGTCACACAAGAGGGGGACACAGAGGGCAAAAGGGGCAGCGCATTTTCAACCCTCGCTTATACTCGAGTCAATACGTTTTCCCGGTATTTTGTGGTAAAATAGATGCCTCGGCTTATACTCGGGTCAGCTTATATTTGAGTATATACGGTAGTTCTGTTGAAATACTGTCACTTTGAAGTGCCATTTTACTACAGAACTAAATAGCATAGTAGTTCCTAGTCATATGATCCTCTCATCGGGTTACAGATCAACAAGCAGTTCAAGCTAAAAGCACCCATAAGACAAGCAGTAAACAAAATTGGCATTTTCTCTACAGCTATTGTTAGTTTTTTACATATTTCCCAAATATGTAAGTTTCTGCCCAAACTTCAGTGGTCCTGTAATAATTTTGTTGACTGTTGTTCAAAAAAACACTGTACAATGAAAAAAATGCATGTTTTCTATAACTTCAAGACTAAGACTAAGTACATGCTTAAGCATGGGAAAGGTCATAAAGCTAGTATTTAATAATAATAATAATAATAATTGTAAAAAAACTAAATGTTATTGCCTCTGCTTGACTCTGGAGGCACCCATGTTACTTTGGTTGTGGAGTGTGTGAGAGGGACATTTATGCTAGTGGAGAGTTGTGGTTGCATCAATTGATGCAAGTTCCCTGCTTCTGGAATTGTAAGTTGAATGGTGTGTTAATTCTACTTCAATCTGATCCAATTATATAATAAGACTACTGGTCTCTCTCTCCCTCCCCTCACTCCTGATAGAAACATAAAACACCCTGATAATCAGTCAATCTAAGGAAGGGATATAACAAAAACACAAAATGTTTTCCTATATTCAGAAACTAAGAGCTAAAAAAATTCTGATTTTCTCTAAAAATGTCTTTATGTTCACGGCTTAAACAGCTACTAATTTATTTTTTAGTCCACCAAGTGCATTACTGCTCTTTAACAACTGCAATGTAGTATGATATATGTAAGTAAACAAAATCAAGGTGTAGAGCACATGCACAATTTTAATAAATATATTTCATTATTTAAATCCAGTTATGTGGTCCAGCAACAAAAAAAAGCTCACAGAACACACTTTGGGGACCGGTGTTCTAGACCCTTTTACAAAAGACATCTCGATAGGTCCAATCATACTTGGGATATTTAGATAACATGTACACATCTTAATTTACTTCTCTTACCTTCCTTATTTCCAGCAACTTTCAAATTCCCCTTTTCATCTACATTATTTTCAGGTAGTAATTCAATATCTGAATCTTTCAAATAAAACATACGATTGTCATGTTCAGAGTTATCCATTTCAGGTAGGGGATTGTTCTCAACACTGTTGCACAACAAATTATTCGGGTCTTGTTTCTCCACCAGATGATCTTGTTCTATCATCTTAAGAATGTGTTCTTCTCGTTCCTTAACATTCCAGTTTGATGAGTATACAATTCTTCAAAACAGAATAAATAAATAAATATGTATATCTCAGATTAATGTATGAAATGTTGAAATAAATAGTACACATTGTCAATAAATATATACACAAATCTGTATGCATATTAGAGTTATTACTGAAACACTCAATAAGCCATAATGTAAATTATTTATGTACGCAGCATGTATAAGCATTATACTATGAGAAAATAACTTGATGTACAAGAGTTATAGCTATCAATAATCAGAGTTAACATGATCAATCTTATCAGACATTTATTGCCAATCGAAATGCATCATCATCAAGGATTTCAATGTTCTAAATATAGCTTCCCAATCTGCTGGGTTGTTTCAGCTATGCTGATGACTAAAAAAAAAAAAAAACAACAAATCCTAATAGTCATGCTCATAGGGGAGCAGCTTTGATATCCAATACATTTTTGAATTTCATGAAAATACATATGACACACTAAATGTTGTTTTTATTTTTGCAGTGAATTTAAAATAGGACATTTCCAATGCAGATATGTTCAACAATGATCTATCTAGAACTATAACTAACGATAGTGACATATTTAAAATGTTAGGTTCCCCTTCTCCCTCTTATTCTGCGACCAGCTAAGTTCTCAGGGACTGGCACTGGTCCTAAGAGGAGTTGCTGAGAAGCACTGGTATATAACATACCAAAAATGTCCATGATGGAATTATGTCCTGTTTTTAAAAGAGGTCAAAAACACTGTGCCGCTCAGGGCATAAAAAAGCTTTTTTTTTTTTTTTTTTTTACAGGGGTTCTTTTTGAAGATATGGGAAACAGACCCACCCAATGCAAAATATGAAATAAGGCCCCAACGTAGATATTTAGTAATGTTGCCAAAAATACCTAGAGTCCCATGATAGAAACCCAGGAGACAGTTAGTGGAAATGAATGGACAGGCTAAATAGGCAGCTATAATCGTTAGTAGTATATACCACTCCAAATAATTTAAAATGGTCTTTTCACCAAGTCAAAGAGGTCTTTACCCATCAGTTGGTTGAATTAAATATTTTCCATTAGAAATTGAAAAGTAGGACAACTATTCATAGAAAACCCATTTTCATATTAATATTTTCCCTCATTTAAAGTTGTTTCACTATAGGGAAGGCATCCCTTTTTCCATTTTACAGGTATTCATTTGAAGATATGAGTCAACTTGGGCTACCTCCCTACAACTACCATTTCTATAGAGATCTGATGCTGTATTCCCCTAGGTAAGAGCTAATCAGGAGAGACCTCTCCAGTGGCATGGTTTTCTCCATTGTGAATGCAAGGCTCCATATAACAACACAGGAACTGAAGCGCTCTCATGTTAATTATTGTAGCCCTTTGTATGTATGTATATATATGTATATATATATTTATTTATTTTTATTATGAAGTGGGATGATTTATTAAGACATCTACCGTAAATTATTTTCATGTGCTAGAACTAATATATGTTTCTTTCTGATTTGATTTTTACTATGTTCAGCATAGCAATATCATAACTGTTATTTAATAAGTGTTATTGCACTAATCATTCCTAGCTCGTCTTGTAAACATTTTTTCTGAATATTATTAAAACAACTAAAAAACATGCAGAAACACTTACCCTCTAATATTTCTCAGCTAATAAATGTATATTAAACTTAAAAGGACCACTGTAGTGCATTTTTACATGTATAGCTCATATGTTTGTTTGTTGGGCATAAGCTATTAAAAACAGTATGCAGATTAAAATAAATTAAAATGATAAAGATTTTTTTTTTTTTGTTACTTTTGAGTGTCTCACATTTAGGGGGCATGTTTATCTCTTCCTGGAAGCTGGACTAAAAACAAAAGGCTGACAGCAAGACTCTGCTTATTTATGGGGGGTTGTATCATGCATGATCACTGGACAGGCCTAGGAGGGAGTTGCAAGCAATTCACAATACAACTGTTACCATGCGGGTAGCACTAATTGTGTCACAGGGTGAACCAGTGACATCATAGCCTAGCCTAATTCCAAGCTCCACAATGATTCAGCACTCAGAAAGGTGGAGAAAGGCTGTTCTGCTTGAGGAAAAAACAGACAATGTACTTGTAAATACACTACAGTGGTCCTTCACGTCTGATGAAGATGCCACAGCACATCAAAAGCTCACTTTATTTTTCTCATCAATTAGCCATGAAAGGTATGATTTTTACAGAATTTTTGTTATTTTTTTTTTTAAAACTGGCTAATGTTATTAACTGTCTCTCACAAGTCATATTAATGAAGGCTAAATTATTTTCAGAAATTAATACTTACTTCAAAAATGTTTTGATTTCTGAAGGTTCAACATTCACCAAGGAAACCATTTCTCCTGAAGAGTCGCCAGTAATATATTTGTAGAATATGGGCACTCTGGCCATCAGCACAGCCTTGTGTGCTTTTAATCTGGTCTGCTTGACACATAGAACAATATCTGTATGGACTTCTTCATTTAGGAGCCTGTAAAATAAATATGTATTAGTGTGCACATATATAACTTTTACTGATAAGTAAGAAATAGGGGGAAATCTATTCATCTTAGATTTACTGAACTCTACCTTTGCTTTTATTCTTGGGAAATATATGACAACACTAACAACGCCATAAACAGAGAGGAGTATTCAATCCTGTTGGTGCTTAATATTCTTACAAAAGATGACATACAATCTTGTAGCTAACAAAAGATATAGTGGTAATGTATGAAACTGTATAGGTTATGGTGGAAGCAGCAAATATGTTCCTTCAAGACAAAAATGTCCCCATAACTATACCCCCATGCCACCCACATTTTCCATCTTTGTACCCATTAGATTGTAAGTTTGCACATTTTCAATCTTGTAAGGTGCTTTAGGGAAAGCACTATGGACCCTAGATTCTAAGCTCAAAGACAGGGCCCTCCATTCTTTGAAATGTGTTAAAATTATTTTACCTTGTATTTAAACCATGTATAGCACGATGGAATATGTTGGCTCGTTACAAATTACAATAATAATAGTATTACCTCTATACTGCTCAGTTAGCTTATCTCAAACTTAGATCATTCCATGTAAATATATAAGGCAATGAGATGTGGCCATCTGCATAACTTTAAACAATATATATGAAATATAGTACACATTCTTATAATTTTGATATATTCATCAAAGGCATCTTAAAGACAGACCGTCGTCTATGTTAATGTGTTAAAAACTAACACAGCAGCTATAATGGAGCATTACACATTCCCAAGTGCATGGCTTTGCCAATTGGCTGGCAATTTTATGACTGGGGTACGAGCACTTCTTACCCATCAACAGGTCATAGATGGGTAATAGCCAAGAGGAACTTGCCCTTTGGTCCTCTTAGCAAGCCATCCGCTTGTGTACCTAGGTAGGATATATTTACCAAACTAGTTTCCCATTACTAGAACCGAGATAATTATAATGTACAAGTCTCATTAGTATCTGCAGAATATTCCTATATAGTGTGATGCAAGTTTCTTTGAGACTTACATCACACTATACAAATTTGCAATAGGTTGCTTTGTAGAGGTAAGTCTATACCATACATGTCCCTTCCGGATCTCTACCTTGTTGTGGTGAAGGGGCTTGTGTGCTCAATGAAGCTGTGAGCCGTACCATGTAGGGTCACCCAAGATGGGCAGGTCACAGCAGATAGGTCAGACAAATCACAGACCACTGGGGAAGTAATTAGAAACCCACTCCAGTATTTTTGACATGAAAACCTTATGGATAAGCACAGCCAGACACAAGATGTGCCACTGTCCATATGGTCACACAGAGTCGGGCACGACTGAAGAACAACATACCATACCTGAGCATATCTCTGCTGAGCTGTTCCGATATAACATCCTTCAGCCTGCGCCTTTCTGCCATCTCCTTGGCATAAAACCCCTTTAAATCTGCCCGAGCACCAGCTGCCATTTCCAGTGATTGAAATGTACCAGGAAAAAAAGTTTTAACCCTAAACCTCAACCTAATAAAAACATCATTTATTTTCAACTTTATACACTTCCCTAAAGTTCAAATGTATCATAAATCTCTTAATAACCCAATTAAGTGACCTGATACCTGTTTAGTGCACATGTTAAGTGTGTGCTATGTCTTTATACACCAATCTACAAAACATATAATACTCAACTTTATAGCTTAACAAAAAACTTCAAATGTAACATAAAACTGCCAACAAAAACTCAAATGTAAATAAGTCTGTTATATATTTCCTAATACTTTGTGTTTATAGTAATCTGTAACAGCCTTTGTGGAAATATTGTCTGCCATAAGCCCCATCCCTGACTGGCTTCACTAGATCTATATACTTATAAATAAGTGCAGACCAGCCTCTAATCCATCTCTCCCTCTATATAAACTCGTGCAGGGCCCCTATAGGGGCTTCCTATGTGTCCAGGTACTTCAGGAAGGACACGTAACCAAGGCAACCGCTCAGCAGCACACACTAGGCCTTCAAATGACTGGGCCTTGATACAGAAGCCTGTGTGACACCCTCACACCACAGCGGCAAGTCCTTTAGGTGGCTCCGAGCTATGACGTCGCAAACAAAGCCTGGCACCGCGAACTTCCATTCGAAAATGTCCCTCTGCCCGGCTGCGTGAGGTCACACCCGGAAGCAACGCCCCCAAACAAAGACCACAGCCAATGAGAAATTAAGATTTGGTCAGCCCCGTGTTCTGATTGGTCAGGCTGCAGCAGGTGGATAACTGTTATACTGTAACCCTTACAATGCTGGTCATTTCTTGCCTCCAGATCTCAGCGTAGTGCAGTGTCACTGAAAACTTACTAGGACATATTTAAAAGCCACCACTCGGTTTGTTATAGGTTAGATGTTTTTATTATGCCAACATATTCATTATTAAAAACATCAGATAAATACTGCATTCTGAATTGAGGTTCAGCTTCATCTGAGATGTTATACATTGTACTAGCGAATTGCCCGTCAAAAAATGACGGCAATAGAATTGTAAGTCAAGGAATGGTGTTTGGCACAGACATTATTTTTTGTGGTGGTCTGAGATCCCGGCGCTCATTGCCAGCCTCTTGATTTTTTTTTATTTTTTATCAGAGGCGCTTTTGCTATCAAGATTGGCACTGATCTGCTTTTTGCTTTTATTGCAAGGCTGTCCCTGGTGTAGTTTGTGTGGTATGAGCAGCGTTGGCGCTCGTTGTGAGGCGCGCAGTGAATATCTTTTGCGTTTCTTGCTATAGTGTTTTTTTTTTGTATATGTTTTATGTGATGCTAATGAAATAAGTAATAAATGAATAAATTAATATACTTTACCTATTTGTAAGTAATACATGCAGGAAGCATTTTGCTGAAGAGCTGACAATCTGTTTTCATGTTCCTGCAGCATACATTGTAGGTATGCAGTGCTTTGGAGCTGAGGTGTAAGTGTCAGCAATGTGTGCAGTGTGTAGTGTAAATAGGCTGCGAGGGGAAGCCATTAGTGTAGCTGGGTACTTCTGCATTCTGTAAATTAGTGTTGTAAAATGGCGGCGAATGTGTCTGTGGTAGGCAGGTTTGTATGATTTAGCGCCCTTGCTAATGGTGTATGTTGTAGGTGGTACAGGTTTTTGTAAAAGCCGTATTTGGTTTGTGGCATTTAGCTGCTTTAGGGGTCGTGTAGCCTCGTTTTCGGTTTTTTTCGGGAGCCATTTTTTCGAGTGGCTAAACTTTGTAAATTTTACCCGAATTCGAGGTTTAAGCAGTGTTGCAGAGGTCCTGGGTGTCCCCCCTTGGTGTGGGTAAGGTTTTTATTTTATTTTTGTGTGTATTTTTTTTTTTTTTGTAATGTTTTGCGCTGTGCACGGGATGTCCGTTAAGGTCGTATTTTTGGAAGAGCACGACAAAGACTTCCAAGTACTTCCCTGTCTCCATCCTGTGGGACCCACCTCGATTGCCATGTTTGCAGCATGGATCCTCCACCAAGCACACTTCAGCATATGTTGGATGCACTGCAGTCGGCATGGCTCCAGATACCCTTGACAGCCGTCTAGCTGCTGTCCATGCTGCACACGACTGATATTCAGGATATTAGCGAGTGGTCATAATAATATGACTCGACTGTATATTTCTGCCTAAGCCAACAAGCCCATAGGGCACTACATGGCAGTAACACACACGCAGTCACCTTAAACTCAAGGCCATCCTCACTACATTCACTAAGCTATTCTAATTGTCTCAATAGCTCCTGTCTTTCACCTCGGTTTGCATTGGATAGACCGCATCAGCCAAACATGAACATTGGGCAAGAAAAGATTGGCCTTTGAGGGAATATACATATATGTATGTTGGTTGGAGGACAACATCTAATCAATGTACCTTTGGTAGCACGAGATAGAACCATACTGCCACCACTACATATACAGCTAGGCCTGGTGAATCATACTGCCGCCACTAAATATAATATTAGGCCTGATGAATCACTCTGCCACCACTACATATAAAGCTAGGCCTGTTGACTCATACTGCCACCACTACATATAATGCTAGGCCTGATGAATCATACTGCCACCACTACATATAAAGCTAGGCCTGATGAATCATACTGCCACCACAACATATAAAGCTAGGCCTGATGAATCATACTGCCACCACTACATATGCAGCTAGGCCTGATTATACTGCCACCACTACATATAATGCTAGGCCTGATTATACTGCCACCACTACATATAATGCTAGGCCTGATGAATCATACTGTCACCACTACATATACAGCTAGGCCTGGTGAATCAAACTGCCATCACTACATATATAGCTAGGCCTGATGAATCATACTGCCACCACTACATATAAAACTAGACCTGCTGAATTATACTGCCATCACTATATATACAGCTAGGTCTGATGAATCACTCTGCCACCAGTACATATAAAGCTAGGCCTGGTGAATCACACTTCCACCACTACATATAAAGGTAGACCTGATGAATCATACTGCCATCACTACATATAATGCTAGGTCTGATGAATCATACTGCCACCACTACATATAAAGCTAGACCTGATGAATCACCCTGCCACCACTACATATAAAGCTAGGCCTGATGAATCACCCTGCCACCATTACATATACAGCTAAGCCTGATGAATCATACGGCCATCACTATATATACAGCTAGGTCTGATGAATCACTCTGCCACCACTACATATAAAGCTTGACCTGATGAATCATACTGCCATCACTACATATAAAGTTAGACCTGATGAATCATACTGCCACCACTACATATACAGCTAGGCCTGGTGAATCATACTGCCGCCACTAAATATAATATTAGGCCTGATGAATCACTCTGCCACCACTTCATATAAAGCTAGGCCTGTTGACTCATACTGCCACCACTACATATAATGCTAGGCCTGATTAATCATACTGCCACCACTACATATAAAGCTAGACCTGATGAATCACACTGCCACCACTACATATACAGCTAGGCCTGATGAATCATACTGTCACCACTACATATAAAGCTAGGCCTGATGAATCATACTGCCACCACTACATATACAGCTAGGCCTGATGATTCACACTGCCACCATTACATATACAGCTAAGCCTGATGAATCATACGGCCATCACTATATATACAGCTAGGTCTGATGAATCACTCTGCCACCACTACATATAAAGCTTGACCTGATGAATCATACTGCCATCACTACATATAAAGTTAGACCTGATGAATCACACTGCCACCACTACATATAAAGCTAGACCTGGTGAATCACACTGCCACCACTACATATAACGCTAGACCCGGTGAATCATACTGCCACCACTACATATACAGCTAGGCCTGATGAATCACACTGCCACCACTACATGTGCAGCTAGGCCTGATGAATCATACCGACACCACTACATATATAGCTAGGCCTGATGAATTATACTACCACCACTACATATATAGCTAGGCCTGGTGAATCATACTGCCACCACTACATATAAAGCTAGGCCTGATGAATCATACTGCCACCACAACATATAAAGCTAGGCCTGATGAATCATACTGCCACCACTACATATAAAGCTAGGCCTGATGAATCATACTGCCACCACTACATATAATATTAGGCCTGATGAATCACTCTGCCACCACTACATATAAAGCTAGGCCTGTTGACTCATACTGCCACCACTACATATAATGCTAGGCCTGATGAATCATACTGCCACCACTACATATAAAGCTAGGCCTGATGAATCATACGGCCACCACAACATATAAAGCTAGGCCTGATGAATCATACTGCCACCACTACATATAAAGCTAGGCCTGATGAATCATACTGCCACCACTACATATAAAGCTAGGCCTGATGAATCATACTGCCACCACTACATATACAGCTAGGCCTGATTATACTGCCACCACTACATATGCAGCTAGGCCTGATTATACTGCCACCACTACATATAATGCTAGGCCTGATTATACTTCCACCACTACATATAATGCTAGGCCTGATTATACTGCCACCACTACATATAATGCTAGGCCTGATGAATCATACTGTCACCACTACATATACAGCTAGGCCTGGTGAATCATACTGCCACCACTACATATACTGCTAGGCCTGATGAATCATACTGCCATCACTACATATATAGCTAGGCCTGATGAATCATACTGCCACCACTACATATAAAACTAGACCTGCTGAATTATACTGCCATCACTATATATACAGCTAGGTCTGATGAATCACTCTGCCACCACTACATATAAAGCTAGGCCTGGTGAATCACACTTCCACCACTACATATAAAGGTAGACCTGATGAATCATACTGCCATCACTACATATAATGCTAGGTCTGATGAATCGCCCTGCCACCACTACATATAAAGCTAGGCCTGATGAATCACCCTGCCACCATTACATATACAGCTAAGCCTGATGAATCATACGGCCATCACTATATATACAGCTAGGTCTGATGAATCACTCTGCCACCACTACATATAAAGCTTGACCTGATGAATCATACTGCCATCACTACATATAAAGTTAGACCTGATGAATCACACTGCCACCACTACATATAAAGCTAGACCTGATGAATCACACTGCCACCACTACATATACAGCTAGGCCTGATGAATCATACTGCCACCACTACATATACAGCTAGGCCTGATGATTCACACTGCCACCATTACATATACAGCTAAGCCTGATGAATCATACGGCCATCACTATATATACAGCTAGGTCTGATGAATCACTCTGCCACCACTACATATAAAGCTTGACCTGATGAATCATACTGCCATCACTACATATAAAGTTAGACCTGATGAATCACACTGCCACCACTACATATACAGCTAGGCCTGATGAATCACACTGCCACCACTACATGTGCAGCTAGGCCTGATGAATCATACCGACACCACTACATATGCAGTTAGGCCTGATTATACTGCCACCACTACATGTGCAGCTAGGCCTGATGAATCATACCGACACCACTACATATATAGCTAGGCCTGATGAATTATACTACCACCACTACATATATAGCTAGGCCTGGTGAATCATACTGCCAACACTACATATAACGCTAGGCCTGGTGAATCATACTGCCACCACTACATATAACGCTAGACCCGGTGAATCATACTGCCACCACTACATATACAGCTAGGCCTGATGAATCACACTGCCACCACTACATGTGCAGCTAGGCCTGATGAATCATACTGCCACCACTACATATACAGCTAGGCCTGATGAATCATACTGCCACCACTACATATGCAGCTAGGCCTGATGAATCATACTGCCACCACTACATATAAAGCTAGGCCTGATGAATCATACTGCCACCACTACATATACAGCTAGCCCTGATGAATCATACTGCCACCACTACATATAAAGCTAGACCTGATGAATCATACTGCCACCACTACATATAATGCTAGGCCTGATTAATCATATTGTCACCACTACATATAAAGCTAGACCTGATGAATCATACTGCCACCACTACATATAAAGCTAGACCTGATGAATCATACTGCCACTACTACATATAAAGTTAGACCTGATGAATCACACTACCACCACTACATATACATCTAGGTCTGATTATACCGACACCACTACATATATAGCTAGGCCTGATGAATTATACTGCCACCACTACATACATAGCTAGGCCTGGTGAATTATACTGCCACCACTACATATAACGCTAGGCCTGGTGAATCATACTGCCACCACTACATATAACGCTAGGCCCGGTGAATCATACTGCCACCACTACATATACAGCTAGGCCTGATGAATCATACTACCACCACTACATATGCAGCTAGGCCTGATGAATCATACTGCCACCACTACATATACAGCTAGGCCTGATGAATCACACTGCCACCACTACATATACAGCTAGGCCTGATGAATCATACTGCCACCACTACATATACAGCTAGCCCTGATGAATCATACTGCCACCACTACATATAAAGCTAGACCTGATGAATCATACTGCCACCACTACATATAATGCTAGGCCTGATTAATCATATTGTCACCACTACATATACAGCTAGGTCTGATGAATCATACTGCCACCACTACATATAAAGCTAGACCTGATGAATCATACTGCCACCACAACATATAAAGTTAGACCTGATGAATCACACTACCACCACTACATATACAGTACATCTAGGTCTGATTATACCGACACTACTACATATATAGCTAGGCGTGATGAATTATACTGCCACCACTACATATATAGCTAGGCCTGATGAATTATACTGCCACCACTACATATAACGCTAGGCCTGGTGAATCATACTGCCACCACTACATATAACGCTAGGCCCGGTGAATCACACTGCCACCACTACATATACAGCTAGGCCTGATTATACTGCCACCACTACATATGCAGCTAAGCCTGATGAATCATACTGCCACCACTACAGATACAGCTAGGCCTGATGAATCATACTGCCACCACTACATATAACGCTAGGCCTGGTGAATCATACTACCACCACTACATATACAGCTAGGCCTGATGAATCATACTGCCACCACTACATATACAGCTAGGCCTGATGAATCATACTGCCACCACTACATATACAGCTAGGCCTGATGAATCATACTGCCACCACTACATATACAGCTAGGACTGATGAATCATACTGCCACCACTACATATAAAGCTAGGCCTGCTGAAACAATTTGTAAAGGCTTTGAATAAAGATGGCTCATGCATTGAATACATAGCGCATAAATTACCTGGACTTACCATTGAAAAACTGAAGGCAGAAATTTTCAATCGTCCACAGATCAGATAATATATAAATGACCCACATTTTATAGCATCAATGAATTAAATTAAATCTTGTTGCTGGTCTTTATTTGTTCTTGTTGTAAAAACACTTTCTTGGCAACAAGAAGGCAGACAACTACACACCATTAGTAGAGGATATGTTCTTTCATCTCAACAGGCTTGGCTGCACAGTCACGTTTTCCAGAGAACCTTGGTGACTTAAGAGCAAGGTGAAAGATTTCACCAAGACATAAAAACAATGGAAGCCAGATAACAAGGAAGATGGATGAACACATGATGGCAGACTATTGTTGGAATCTTTTGCAGGATTGTCCTGGCAGTTCCCACTCTCAGAAGTCTTACAAAAGAAGCTTCTTGTGTGTCGAATGACTTATAACGTTTTTATCATAAACCTTAAAGTGGTATATGGGATATGTTCTGTATCTCAAAAACTAGAGCTGATAGGGGAAAAGCGGTGCCATTTTTGTAATCAACAGGTCAAATATACAGAGAAACAGGTCTAACATTTGAGGCACCAAAATGTGTGTTGGCCTGTGTAATCGTTCTTTCCATGTCTCTTTACTAAAGGATATCTGCAGCTGAAGAAAATAGACACTGCCCCAGAATCAGACTCCGTACATCGAATGATGGGACCATAGCTCCCCAGAAATGTAAACACCCCTCTCACACACACCGCTTTTACCAATGTAGTATGGATCCCTCCAAGGTCCTGCAGCTGTTTCAAAGTAATTTTTTTCTAATTAGAAACTAGATGTATGACATGTTTCATGCTTAATAATGCTGTGAGCCAGACAAAGTTTTCAAACAAATATTTTTTTCATTGTGCTGTGCTAAGTTATACATTTGCTGAAGCTTCAGAAATGATCTTGCCAGCTTTTAAATATTTTTTTTTCCAGATTATTATTATTAATATTATTATTATTATTATATCTATTATTGTTTTCCATGTTAATGAACTGTTTCCATATACTGTATACTTCTCTTTGTATTTAAAATCACGGTAAGGTGACAAGACTAATTAACACATATACTTGTAGAAGTCTAAATTAATACATGTTGCATCTTTGGAAATAATTTATCATAGGGCACTTCATTTTGATAATATTTCACTGCCAAAGACAGCTGCCTTTTGATTGACCCATTATTCATGGATCCCTTTTTCGAGCAAAGACAAAAAACAATTGCTGCATCTTTCAACTATTTAAAGGCGTTGAGAGAATGGCAACTACTCAAGTATCCTTGCTCTTGCTCATTTGAGACTCCTGATTGTGTCTAATGTATAAACATGCATCATGACATAATAATTTTCTTGTTTGCTGCCTGACCCGACCCATTGCTTTTTTACTCAACTATTCCGATTGCTGTCTTTCTTGACTTCTAGATGTAATTTGAATTATTCTACCTGCTGTCCGGTCTCTTGCTCACTTGATATTTCTGATTGTTTCTAATGTATAATTATGCATTGTGACTCAACACTTATTTTGTTTGCTTTCTGACCTGACCCATTGCTTTTTTAGTCAACTATTCTGATTGCTGCCTTCCTTGATCCCTAGATGTAATTTGAATTATTCTACCTGCTGCCTGCTCTTCCTCACTCGAGATTCCTGATTGTTTCTAATGTATAATTATAAATTTTGACTCAATAATTATCTTGTTTGCTGTCTGACGTGACCCATTGCTTTATACTCAACTATTCTGATTGCTGCCCTCCTTGACCCCTAGATGTAATTTTAATTACTCTGCCTGCCGCCTGTGTCCGAGTTTGAATCTGATTAAGACCCTGGTGTCATGGAACACAGCCAGCTGGAGTAGCAACTGTGAAATTCCCACAAGTTGGGCTGATGTTCTGGATCTGAAGAAGGAGAACAGCACTCCAACCCAGTAGAAGTCAATCACACAAGCTCTCAGTCTTCTGTAATAAAATCCTAACAAGTAGCTGAATCACATCCTCACACGTAAGAAAGACAGCTCTCACACTTGTTCTTTCCAACTAGAAAGTAACTTTTTATTACATACACAAGACCTTTATACACAATAAATGTATATAGGGTTTAACAACAGAAGATGTTTAACATATTTGAACAAAATGCATTTAGTAAATATTAATTTGTGTTAATTATTTGATTAACAGGCCATTTAAGTAAGCAGCAAGGTTCTCTGGCTTAATTCGTTGCCTACAAATCTAGCTCAGTTGGTTTATACCCTGGAGTGTGTGCCCCTCTCCAGGAGGTCTGCAGGAGCTGGACTCTCCCATTTTATATGAATAGCTGAAGGATTATCTCAGCTCCACAGGGGCCTCTATTAGATCAGTCTTTACAAATTATATAAAGTATATACTGTACAAATTCTAAGTTGAATTATAGCAAAACAAAAACATATATATCATGCACGCACGTTTTTACATGAAAATGATCAATTTGACCAGCTCTTAACTACAACTATTATACACAAATTTGTATAAGACAGTGAAGCAACATTCTGTGTAGAACACTGAATGGTACTACCAATGCATCCCACAGTCCATCATAATCACGTTCCTGAATAAAAAAAGTGATTACCAACTCTTTTATGTAAAACAAGAGGTAGGCAGTATCTCTTGGTCCTGCTATTCCACAACACCTGATTCAAGCTATGGTCTATTAGCTCAGGCCCGTGGGTCTATATTTTGTTGCTCAACCTCAAGCGTTACAGGAAGGGTTTAAAGATACCTGAACTCTCATTAATAAAACAAGGAAGCTTAGTGAATTTAATGTGGGTTGGCAAGGTGAAGGGTAGCAGGATCCTTACCTTGCTGAATTTTATCTTGCCAATATTCTCACACAAAATGTATAGTCAGCAACCCCATGAGCATATCTATAGAGATGAATGTGTTCAAGAAGATATCACTTTACATGGAAGAGTAGTGAATATCTGTACTTGTATTCCTCCTTAGCATACACAAGAACTACTTTTGTGCTTTTGCTTCACAGCTTTTATTTTAAAGGTATATCTAAGTGTCCCTGTGTCATGAACAGAGGAGCCCACTGGACTGTTTGGGGTTCATCACTTATTATATTTAGGTTAGAAAGTACTAACAACTTGCTTAACATGCATATCTGGGGTATACAAATGGTTAAATAATTCAAAATAATTTTTATGGCCCTGCAATCGGCCACGTGTGAAGGCTCTGGCTTTATTCATGAAGGGGGAAGCTAGTTTTATGGCTCTGTAAGAGAAGAAGAAAATGTGTAATGAGAAGTAAGCCATGTGGGTGAGGGGGGTAGCAAGCTATTTGCCTAGGAGGATGGGCTAAAACTGGGGGAAGGTCTTTGGTGTTTTGTGTCATTTTTCTGTGTTTTTATATATCTCTGTAACAATAAAGAAGTGGCCAGTCTGACTTTGGACACACTAAGGAAAGGTTGTGTCAGAGTCTGCTTGTACTAATCAAAGGTACATGGTGTGTAATTCTTAGATCCTAAGAAAAGGGGTCTGTTGGTGCCTGTCTCTGCAGTAATGATGCTGTCATCTGAAGTGTCTGCTGGTGTCGAGATCTGAACAAACAGTTGCGACCCGTAGAGAGAGAGAGAGAGATTTGGGGTGAGCGTAGTCCCCCAAATCTGGCGGTCGTGACAAGCAACACCATGCAGAAATCCACACAGAAATGTCTGGACTCCTCTTTGATTCCTTGTGGACGGGGGAAACAAGACTACACATCCCATGATGTTTTGCTACAAACAAACTTCCCAGTCACTGAAACAATGTTATAGCTGCCTATGATTGGCCAAGACGAATTATGAATTTAATGCTAATTTAGTTAAGGTTTTCAAGGGGCATTCCTCCTTAAAATCAAGTGGCAGAAACCTGAAGTAATTTGCAAACATCATGGTAAGTTTCTTAATGTTTATTTTAAGATTTTATCATGCAAAAAACAAAAAAGTTTTCATACTCTACTGATTCGACTCTATCAGTTGCATTCATAATCCATGAAACTTAAATATGCCTTTATCTGTAAGTGAGCCACCACCATGCTTCACAGTGGGGATGGTATTCTTTTCACTATAGGCCTTGTTGACTCCTCTTCAAATATAGCGCTTATGGTTGTGACCATAAAGCTCTATTTTGGTCTCGTCACTCCAAATTACAGTGTGCCAGAAGCTGTGAGGTGTATCAAGGTGTTGTCGGGCATATTGTAACCAGGCTTTTTTGTGGCATTGGCGCACTAAAGTCTTCTTTCTGGCAACTCTTTTTCCAGAGCAGCCTGTATTTCTCCTGAGGTTACCTGTGGGGTTTTTCTTTATATTCCCATCAATTCTACTGGTTGTTGTGGCTGTAATCACTCTTGGTTATCTGACCTTGGCTTGGTATCAAGAGATTCCCAAATTTTTAATTTCTTAATAAGTGCTTGAACAGTACTGACTGGCATTTTCAAGGCTTTTGACAGTACTTTTCTGCTTCCCATGGCTGAGTATCTAGCCTGCTCAGTGCATCCACGTGAGAGCTAACAAACTCATTGACTATTTATACACAGACACTAATTGCAATTTAAAAAGCCACAGAAGTAGGAAATTAACCTTTAATTGCCATTTTAACTTGTGTGTGTCACCTTGTGTGTCTGTAACAAGCCCAGCATTCAAGGGCATGTAAACTTTTGATCAGGGCCATTTGGGTGATTTCTGTTATCAATATGATTTAAAAAGGAGCCAAACAACAATGTGATAATAAATGGCTTCATATGATCACTATCCTTCAATAAAATATTTTTTTCTGCATGATCAGTCATATTTTCAAAATAAATGCCCACATTTCACAATTTCTGCCAGGGTATGCAAACTTTAGAAACCATTGTCCTCAAAGACTTTAGGACACAAGGATTTTATTAGTCTGTTTAGACCTACATTCCTACCCCCAGGTCCCAGTTTGAACTGGTTGTTCTACTCAGTCTTTGCTCTTCTATTTACAGGTTGCATGATATCTTGGAAGTCCTTTTGCTGTAGGCAACCTACGTTGTGGCAGTCATGGTAAATGATGTTTAAATAGTGAAAGTCTGCAAAATCCTTGAAGTCGCTGATTTGGCGAATCAATAATGGCTCATGTAGAGTGTATACCAGCTATCAAAACCAAATGGGTCAAATGCTACACTGTCGAAACGAACATAAAACCTAGTACAGCCACTTGGGTCAATATTATATTTATTGTTGTTTAATAAATAAGGGGTATTAATTCTGCAGTTGTGAACCTCTGATCTAGATCTAGTGCAAAAAATAATGGTACAAAGCTTATATATAAGAAAATATGTATTAAAAATCTATGTGCTTTGTTTTAGTTATAAGTAGAAGTGGACCAGAATATCTAAAATTTAGGAGCCAAACAAGCTGTTTTTAGCGGCTTGGAAGGAAGGGTTTCATAGAGATGTATTGTCCTTTGGAAACATATTTGGGAGTCAGCAGTAAAAATTCTAGGAGCCCAAGCTCCTGGGAAATATCCATCCCTGGCTCTGCATATTGTTTTCCAAGAACATTCAACAGCTTTTATATTGTTTTATAATGTTTCCGTGTTGATGCTGCATGATCATAATCTTCCCTATGAATTAATTTACATGACTCAATTTCCAGACAAATTCAGCAGACCTCATTATTTTTCTTTTTAAGTAATTTTATTATAAGTTAGAAATCAAATGTACCAACAGTCCTACAAGAAGCAGACGTGCCAAAAAGCCAGATTGCCTGACAGAATTCACACTAGAAATAATTTATAAATGGAAATGTGAATATGTTGGACAATTGGTTTGTAATTATAGATTACTAGGAAATTGCCCGTCAAAAATGACGGGAGTAAAATTGTAAGCCTGGCAATGCTGTTTTCCACACAATGAGAAGCTCTCCCCCCTCTGAGGACCTTCAGTGCTCATCGCGAGCCCCGCATCGTGTGTCTCGCAATGAGCGCCTTTGGCACTCATTGCGAGCCTCTCCCCCATGTAGTTTAGGGGCCTCACGATGAGTGTTACTGCTTTGGGTTAAGTGCCTGGGTGTTAGTGTTGGTGCCTTGGGTTAAGTGTTACTGCGTTGGGTTAAGTGTTACTAGCTTGGGTTAAATGTTACTGTCTTGGATTAAGTGTTACTGGCTTATGTTAAGTGTTACTGGCTTCGTGCTCTTTTTTACTGCCTTGTTTTCATCATGTTTACGTTTTTTAGGCCGCCATTTTTTCCCCGCTTAGTAGTTTTTCGATGTAAAAAAAACAACAAATATGCCTCAAATTAACTTCCAGCCTCACGATGAGTGTTACTGCTTTGGGTTAAGTGCCTGGGTGTTAGTGTTGGTGCCTTGGGTTAAGTGTTACTGCGTTGGGTTAAGTGTTACTAGCTTGGGTTAAATGTTACTGTCTTGGATTAAGTGTTACTGGCTTATGTTAAGTGTTACTGGCTTCGTGCTCTTTTTTACTGCCTTGTTTTCATCATGTTTACGTTTTTTAGGCCGCCATTTTTTCCCCGCTTAGTAGTTTTTCGATGTAAAAAAAACAACAAATATGCCTCAAATTAACTTCCAACCTCACTCACAGGCTCCCTGGCTCTCCCCCTGTGCTGTGTGTGAGTGTGGAAATGAATTTGAGAGCCATTTAACATTCTTCGGTCCTAGGTTCTACGGGGCTCATTGCAGCCTAATTCCTGTGCCGCTGATAATGAGCGCCTGTGGCGCTCATTGCGAGCCCTGCAATAAGCGCCTTCAGTGCTCATTGCAGCCTAAGTCCTTTGGCACTCATCGCGAGCCCTGCAATGAGCGCCATTGGTGCTCATTGCAGCCTAAGTCCAGCGGGCCTCACGGTTGCGGGCCACAACGGCTCGCCTCTCTTTGCAATTATTGCGTGACCAACATCGCAACATATATAATACAGGAGAGTCAAGACCTCATGTGGGGAAACAGACTATAGAGTTACACATGTTAATAAATACAAAAACACAATAGTTGCCCCTAGGTACATATAAACCTGTTGACAATATAGTACACATGCATGGACTAACTTACTCCAAACAGCCAAATTCTTCCAATATTTTCTAATGGCAATCAAGCCAATCTACTGTTTGCAATGGAACATACATATACAGTAATGTCTGTTATCTACATTTTGCAATCTATTGGTACTTGATAAAGCTACACTACACAGCAATATATTGTTAGACACATAGAACAAACTGTTTTTTCCCACTTAAACATAGAGTCTACCAATATCCAGATCTTACGCATCATTTTGTGTGTTTTCATTCAATGAGGTTGTTAAAACTAGGACCCACTGAGGCCACCATTTCACCCCCCCCCCCCCCCGCTTAGTCATTTTTTGATGTTAAAAAAACAACAAATATGCCTCAAATTAACTTGCAACCTCACTCACAGGCTCCCTGGCTCTCCCCCTGTGCTGTGTGTGAGTGTGGAAGTGAATTTGAGGGATAATGGTGGTATTTTGGTGGTATTTCCAGTTGCGTTTTTCGGCCATTTAACATTCTTCGGTCCTAGGTCTTACGGGGCTCATTGCAGCCTAAGTCCTGCGCCGCTGATAATGAGCACCTGTGGCGCTCATTGCAAGCCCTGCAATGAGCGCCTTCAGTGCTCATTACAGCCTAAGTCCTTCGGCGCTCACCGCAAGCCCTTCAATGAGCACCTTTCCCGCTCATTGCAGCCTAAGTCCAGCAGGCCTCACGGTTGCGGGCCACAACGGGACCAACACTGACAACTATATATGTGATACAGGAGAGTCAAGACCTCACGTGGGAAAACAGACTATAGAGTACACAGGTTAATAAATACAAAAACACAATAGTTGCCCCTAGGTACATATAAACCTGTTGACAATATAGTACACATGCATGGATTAACTTACTCCAAACAGCCAAATTCTTCCAATATTTTCATATGGCAATCAAGCCAATCTACAGTTTGCAATGGAACATGCATATAATGTATGTTATCTACATTTTGCAATCCATTGTTACTTGATAACGCTACACCACACAGCAATATATTGATAGACACATAGAACAAACTGTTTTTCCCACTTACACATGGAGTCTACCAATATCCAGACCTTACTCATCATTTTGTGTGTTTTCATTCAATGAGGCTGTTAAAACTAGGACCCACTGAGATTGCCAAAGGTGATTACTTTACATTAGTCTGAAACTGTGTATGCAAATTGAATACATAGATTAAAAGGATTTCTCAGTGCTCCCAAATGTATTTTAGTTTGTGTAAGATGTTTTTGCAAGCTGATATGTTATTAATAAAATTTGAACATACTTTACATTTTAAGTAAATTCAGCCTGCCTGTGCACCATAATCCAAACCACTTATCTAAATGGCACATAATCTCTCTGCACATAGCTTCCTATAACAGCTGATGTAGCAGAGCCTGACTGCAGAGCAGCATCCTAAACATATTTGAAATTGTTAAAGTAGGCTGAATAGTTGCTGACAAAATGTATATTTTTGTAATATTTTCAAACTTGTTTTGTCACATTATATCAACTCACAACAGCATCTTGAGCTTAATAATGTGCATTCTTAGAATCATTTTTCAGGAACACAGACAGATTACATTGTATGACTATTAGTAAAATGTGAATAACAAAACATGGCATTATGTTAAAATTTATTTCTGTGCTTTATAATAAAATTTATGAATCGATAAATATCTGACAACAATGGTGCTTGCTTTGAGAAAATACAACCTTGTCTTGGTGGGTAGAATATCAGGGAAGATTTATTTGCTGTACATATAAGAAACACCTTTGGTATTAAACTGATTTTCTACACCCGTTGTGTTATTCTTAAATTCAAACAATGACTGATTCTATTTAAACTACATAAATACTACTGATGACCCGAAGCCGAAAACGTTAACCATGCACTGGTTCGTAGCAGTTCAGGGCGGAAACATGATCAATTAAGCAAGCCCGTAACCTGCCATTTCGAATCAGCCAATAGAAAATGAGACTGTCATTATTATGGCAGTAAAACATGGAGGTTACATGTCAATCAATTAGTTTTGGGGGTCTGATATGCGATCAGACTCGCAAACCCTCAAAATACAGGATTATGAAAATGCTGATACTGTTCTAGTCCATGTGGGTGGCTTTATATGTATTAACTCATTGATACCTGAAATCGATTTAACCCTCTAAATGAAACATAAAAAAAAATTACATTTCCTGCCTATTTGTGGACTTGAGACTGTTGTGCAATTAATTCTAATGTATATAATTGCTTTACCCATTATTTACAGTGCAGTTGTGATTTTTTATTTGCTTTTACAGTCCTACGAATAGGTGTTTAACCCCGTTGTGGGTCCTCTCTAGCATTTGTAGGATTTTCTCTTTCTTTTGCCATTTACGGGTGTGAAAACATTTGCAGGCTTGGGGAAATTGAGCAACTGAATAGCGATTTGCAATTTAGCCATTGTAACTCTTGTTAAAGTGAAAGAACAAAGGCTTCTGATTTAACCATCGTCATTTTTTCAAGGCCATAACTCGTAAGCCGTTTGGAGCCCACAGAAATATGCCAACTGAATAGCAAATGAACTTGCAACCTCACTTACGGGCTACCAGATCGCCCAAAAACCTCAATTGAACGGGGGCCCTAGTCTTTATCTCTGTCATGCTTGCCTCTGCTTAATATTGATTCTTCCAACAGGAAGTTGATTTAATTTTAAAGAGCATTACAAAAATGCTATACATTATAATAGCAGTTTTTCTCTACAGTAAATAATTTCTACAGCTAATTAATATGCATGAGCCCTTCATTTGCATATAAATGTTGCAACAACAACATGGACTTTCTGAGGATTGATTCACTTTATAAAAAAAGGATAACACAACCTATAGCCAATTTTTCATGCTGTTTAAGAATAACCTAAAAATTTGGGTGATGACAGAGTCTATTTAAGCTAACCCAACACATTAAGTCATGTTCAGTGAAACTGTATAACTTAAATGGTTACTACTATATCAAACTTTCTATTTATTTATTTCCGACACATACAACAGGGTTTCATTTCCCTATTTAATGACTGCTTAGCAAAAAAACAATAGTTGATGATAATATTCTAATGTACCTTTTGAACGCTAGTGTTTCAGACTCCGATAGTAATACGTCTCTTTAACCCACTCTCAGGTATTCAGAGGACCTGTCCTGCATTACTTCCCTGCCTAGCAGTACTATCAGGAATGTTTAGGGTCCTATTTCCTTGCAGTGAGCACCATATACATATTTTAGAAAGCCTCATGGACAGATCCACTCACACATTGGACATGTAATTGTGAGAGGAGAGAAGCAGCTCTGCTAATCCATGAACACTTAACTCAAATGTAAGTTTTAAAAGCTACATTTTACATTTTATTACTAATCAATTACTAAATACACAACTGAAACCATATTTTACCACCTCTATTGTGGTCTTTAATGTATAATTTTACTTTGTCAATGTAATGGATTAGATGTACAAGAAGGTGCAGTGTTGGAGAACCTTTCCATTCCTAGTTTAACTTCTCAGTCATACATACTAAGATTGACATCACCATTAAGTACATATAATCCCATAACTCCAGGGATCATACCACACTTGAGAATCTGTTTCTTAGGAGGTTGTTGCTACAAGTTAAGAAAACATTTCCTTGAGGATGAGCAGGAGCTTGTGGCCTTTAGCACTCACGATAACCAAGACATTTCATAATGGATCAGAAGAGAAATCATTTTATATCATAACCCAGCAGTACAAAGAACTGAATTAAACCTAAAAGCCTTTTTTATAACACAAGGTTTTATCCTTTTAAGAAAACAACATACTTAAATATTATCAGCCTTATTAAATTGCAATTCAGTAAATTCTAAAGGACTCTATATAAGCACATAGAATATTTTTTTACAGAAGTTTTTAGCTAGTGAAGACTTTGCTTTTGGATAGAAGTTCACTGACTAAAAACTTCTGTAAAATAAATATGCTCTGTTCTTATATAGAGCCCTTTAGAATTTACTGAATTGCAATTTAATAAGGCTGTATATTTGTAATTCAGCTCCTTGAAAAGTAACCCATTCATAATAGCTAAGCATTCACATGATTTTGCAAATGCCAAAAATATATTCCTTTAAGGGACAATGGAAAATTGCACAAGAATGATATATTCTTTATTGTTTTAGGGTATACAGTGTGTTTCATCACTATGACTTTGTTATGTTACGTTTTAAAGTGGCTAGCATAGTATAGTATGCTCAGTATAGTGCACTATTGCAATCAATGCATAAAAAATGCCACTTATAAGAGCTATATCGATATATGTTGGAAAACATAGAGCCTCATTCAATTCGGGGCTCGCAACTTGATCGCAGACAAGTGAATGTCTGCGATTGAATTGCATGCTCCTGTTCGTCTCCGATTGTAATGCTATTCAATTGGCCAGGACCGCAAATTAGGGGCCACCATGCCGTCGGATGTAGCATTTCTGGGCTTGAATGTGTTAGGGAAGCAAGCCCGTAACTCATGATGCAGAAACAGGCAATGGAAAGAGAGATCGTCATCATGACCAACCTCCAAGCCTGTAACTCGTAAGTGAAGGCCGTAGGACTTTGAAATCCAACCTCCATTTTTCAAAGTCCTACGGGCTTCAACCTCCAAGCCCCTAGGACTTTGAAAAATGGAGGTTGGATTTCAAAGTCCTACGGGCTTGGGGTTTGAAGCCCGTAGGACTTCACATTGATTGCCGTGATCGATATAACACGAAAATTGAACATGAAATAAAGTATTGGAGAATGGTGTGCTATTAATTCTAAGACCTAACATCACTTTCACTCTTAATAAAAGTACAGTTTTGCTTTTTTATTTGCTTTTAAAGTGCTCCGATTTGTCATTAAGCACTTCGAGAGACCTCTTTGGTACCATTACCTTGTGGTTAGAGTTTTGCCATTTGCGGGCTTGACGGAGTGGTTAGCGAGGGGTATCGGAGCAATCGCAAACGGAAGCCAATTGAATAGCAAAATAACTTGCGACCTCCACTGGCGAGCCCGGATATCCCGAAAGCCTCAATTGAATGAGGGTCATTGAGTCTAAGAGCATAAATAAACAAGGAAAATTATTAAAGGACAACTATAGTACATTTATAAGTAGACCACATATGTTTACTTGCAGGGAACAGACTATTAAAAATAGTATGCAGTTTAAAATAAATAAACATTTTTCTTTGTTCTTTAACCATTTTCTTCTCAAGCAGAGATGCTTATCTCTTCCTGCTTGAGCATATCAAGGGCAAGCCCAGTTGGCCTTAAATTGAAGTCTGACCAGTATAGGTCCTGCTTCAGACTGAGCATGCTCAGTAAAGGGGTGAGGCTATGATGGCTCATGCACTGACACTGGGTGGGAACTAAGGGGCAGCTGCAAGCTGGTTACAATAGAGCTGTTATCTCTGTGTAGGAAAGGGTGGTGGAGTAATGGATCAGTGAGATTAGCCCAGTCTGCCTCTAAACTCTATGATAGTCCAGGCCGCAGACCGAGCTGGCCACACCCCTGATAGACACAGGTTGGAGAAAATAGGCAGCTCTGCTTGAGAAGAATACAGGTGGCTTAAAAGCTAAGAAACCAACTAAACTTTTTTTGATTTGAAACTGCGTACTATTTTTAATACTGTATGTACAGCAAACAAACAAACAGATTATCTTTACTTGTAAATGCACTACAATGGACCTTTACACCTTGTTTTGAATTGGAAAAAAAATTAACTATCTACTGGACCCTGGAGGCATTCATGATACATTGGTGGAAGTTGTGTGCGTAAGAGGGGCATTTACATTTCTGGAGAGCAATCCTTGTATTTCCTGATACAAGCAAGCCACTTCCGAGCAAATAAGGATGAAGTGGTGTGCTGTCCATTTCACTCTGATACAATTATCTAGCAAATCCCTTCTCGCTTACTTTTAAACAAACACAACAATAAAATCAGTAGTCATGAAGTGATGTAACAAGCACAAAACCGATTCTTATAGTCATAAATGGAGTCTTTATAAACTTTGATTCTCTTACACAGCTTGCAATGCTGTGTTTTTTCACAGACTTTAAGTTCCCCTTTTCTTGAAGTACAGTGGTCCTTTAATAGCCTGCTACCTGCCTAGCCATAAGAATATTACTGTCTGAAGCCCAGATGTATTGGTCACAATCTTATTAGCGTAAACAAACACTAAACAGTTCAAAAACGTCAATAATTTCAGTGGAGTAAGACGCTCTCTAGGATATGCACTGAAAAACAAAATGACTGCAGATATTTCTGGTCTAACCTTTTGAAAATGCATGTTTTTCTTGTTATAAATACAATTTAATTTTGTCTTATAATCTTAACACCTTCATTCAAACCCTTTCTTCTTATCTTTTTGTCATTAAGATACAAATAATAACTGTAAATGCAAGTGTCTGTGAAACGCAATATATTGGCCATTATTACTTTTCCTCTGCAAGGACCTTCCTCTGTCCCTTTAAAGAGACAGTGCAGTTCCAAATTCTCAGCCATGTATTGAAAAAGGCATATTTTAAATAATATAAAAACATTGTCTTACACAAAAAACAAGTGCCTGATCTTCTATAATCTTACCTGTTATCCTGCAGCACAGCTTTCAATGGGACAGTGCATTTTTTTTTGTTCAGCAAGTTAGAATCTGTATAGATTTTGGATTGTAAGGTATTGTTACTGTATACCTCTGCATATTTTTTCAAGTGCTTTGCTGACAATGATGGTGGATGACTGGTTTATATTAATTGTACAAGGCTACACAAACATAAGTTTGTTGCAAAATGAAATGCAAGATTGCTGAAGTTTGGGTCATTTATTTTTCATGGAGAGAAATGACATACTCAAAGGGGGGCCACTGTAGTCCAATAATTGTTAGCATACATTTAAGGAGCTTGTAAATCTTAGGACCGTCCACACGGTGGCAGTTTTGCTTTATTTTTGATGAATGTACAAGCAGTAAAATGTTTTCCTCGGCATGAGTTTCCTTTTAGCTTGATGAATTTATGATTATTTGATAGTCTCTCATAAGTATTTCAAAGTGTAACGCACTTAGATTCAGCTAGGCCTTATTAATCCCCTTGTAGCTAGTATATTTTGCATTATCTTTCTGCACAGACTGTGAATGTTGCTGTTGAACAAAAGAGGTAGTGCAGGCAAAAAATTATTCCCCCCTCCGACATGGTGCAACTCAACGGCTATGAATAGACAGCGAGGCCATCGTTATTTTCAGTGCAGGCACTCGGACCTTGAGGGCCTCGGGCTCGCCTCTCATAGCTCAAGGCCTTTTCTGTCGGCGCGCCTTATGTGCCACATCGGAGGGGGGAATAATGTTTGCCTGCACTACCTCTTTTTCACCACTAGACACAGCGTTCAGTCGCAGAGTTCACAGTCTGTGCGGGAAGATAATGCGAAAGGACCTATATTTGCACACTGATATCATGGATTTTCTTTAAAATGGCGTCTGAATCCCCTGATAGCCCCTCGCTGAAGAGAAAATGGCTTCTGTTATTGCTCTCCCTTCCATATGAGCTAAGTGTAATCAGAAGCTGTTTTAAACTTATACAGCCTTATTAAATTGCGATTCGGCCAATTGAATAGGGCTCTATGTAAGCACAGAGCATATTTTTTTTACAGAAGTTTTTAGTAAGGGAAGACCTTGCTTTTGGATAGAAGTTCCCTAACTCAAAACTTCTGTCAAAAAATATGCTATGTGCTTAAATAGAGCCCTATTCAATTGGCCAAATCTCAATGTAATAAGGCTGATAGGGGTGAGTTGAGGTCTTCTAGGGGAGGTTATCCTAGGGGCTCTTTCTTTTTTATACTTGAGGGATTAGGCCTGAGGTGGTGTAATGTCTTTGGCTGTGTGCCTTTGGGGTGTCTACAGGCTCACCTGTATTACTCTGATATGGTTGGGGATAGGTGTCTCACCTCACCCTGCTGGCCCAGTTCCCTGAAATTTTGCGTCCGCTTTCCTGCAGGGTCATGAGGGGTTGCGACTCTTTGATCCACTTGCTGCCTCTCTCCTCTTACTCCCTTCGGTCTCGACATCTCCGATTCACAGGCCTCCCGGTGTTTGTACAGGTCTTCCCAGCCTCCTCCGTTCAGGCGCTGCGTCACTGCCACCCCGCTGATGCTCCTGTGTTGATCAGTTTGAGAGTACTCTTTCCAGAGGGATCCTGACCTCCCTCCTTCTATTCGTCCATCTCGCCAGCCACGGTTGATAGGTAGGTGGGCGGGATGGTGTACTTTAGCTTGGTCTTGGACGGCCATGTAGGCCGCGACCTTGTGGGAGGTAAAGATTTTTAAAACCACCCACAAGTGGTATAATTCAGTTCAGGAAGATCTCCTGATCAATATTATATGCCTTGAAGGGTGCTGCACCCAGATTTTATAGCATAAAAGGGTTTTATTATTATTATTATCTTTTATTTGTATCGCGCCAACATATCCGCCGTAGTGGATAAGAACAAGGAGAAATACAATATTAACAAACCCTAGATGATGGACGGCCCTTTTTTGAGCTTAAAATCTTTGCAGAAAATGCTTTTTCCCAAAGCACCCTACACGATTAAAAACTTGCTACTTACAATCTAAAGGGAATTAAAGAGGCAAAACCAGGGGAAGAAAAGTAAGGAACAGGAAGCAAGTGAAAGCTGGCTAAGGTGGTGAGGGGTGCAAAGTTAGAAAGGTTTCTTAATTAAATGCGAGATGGAAGGGTGCAGATGAAAAAGTCAGGTGACTAATTTTGACTAAAAGTCAGGTGAGTAATTTAACTGCTATATAGCTGCAACAGTTAAGAGAGGGTGGGAGGGAAGTGATATCTTGATTCAGGAAGAATTTAGTATGGCAAAATTAAAGGCAAGGGTATAGTTCCAGGTCAGAAGCAGGAGCATTTATTTAAAGATCATTACAGTTTTTTGTATGATAAATAATTGGTCTATAGTGTAGAAAATTACAATAAATATAGTCAGTGTGGGATTGATTTTTCCTCCTCTGTCTTGTTATGTTACAGGAAATAGAGAAGAAGTATCCATGAGTCTTTGTTTACACATCCTCATAACTCACTGGTAAGATAATGGCTGAGCAAACACATTGGTTTATATCTGCTTGCATACTGTTTTAGTGTTAATTCCTTCAATTAACATAATTTAAGCTTTTGTAACGTATAAAACGTGCTCTTTTAAAAGTCATGACAGAAAATTTTTGATTATACATGACAGAATTTGGGAATTTAAGAGGTCCTTTCCCTCTTCACCATCGCAAAATCTGACAGCTGCAGTTCCGCCTCCGGCCGACAGATGGCGCTGCCGATTTTAGCATATAAGGGGCGCCGACAGAAGAGCTATGAGAGGCGTGCACGGGCCCTGAGGGGCCAAGTGCCCGTGCCGAACATAGCGATGGCCTCGCTTTTGATTCAGCGCCGTCAAGTTGCGCCACGTCGGAGGGGAAAATAGTTCTTTGCCTTTCCTGGAACTTGATGGTGCCTGAAAATTCACAGCGCCCTCTGGCAGATGGCACCTGTAACTGCAGCTGTCAGCGCTGCAGAAGAAATGCGCAGGCAAAGAGGGATAGATCCATTTAAGATCTTTCTAACCTTTTATTGCCTCCCCAGAAGGATGCTGGTTTGATCTTGAAAAGCCTTAAAAGCTGGCTATACATTACTTTATCTCTTTTTCTCTAAAGTAAATTAATTCCTGAGAAATACATCAATGTTTTGCGGCGAATGTACTGCTCAATATCCGATGGTCGAGAGTACTTTATAAGGGTCGGGGAGGGGTTCTAGATGAACAACATGGGGACATTGTTCTGGCCATGCAGACTGATTATAATTAGCATATTAAAACAGCTAATTAGTATTTAGGGGCTACTCATTTTCATAATAATAAAACACAAATAAAAGTTATTTTGTTCAAGAATGGCCCGCTTTAGAATAAATGTCTAATACAATGTATAGCCAGATTTTCATGCTCTTTATTAATAACCTATAAAAAAAACTTGATTTTGGGGTGACAAAGTTTGTTTAACAGATGATGGAAATCATGAAAACAATATTACATTATAATGTTAACTACAGATCAAACACAGTTTTTCAGTTTTCATTGTGCTAATTATTTGGATGAATTACAAGTCATTTACACACCCTCATATAGAACAATAAGGACAATTAAATAACGCACGTGTACCACTGCCACACTGTTATTACAAAGACTTACATTTTCAGGACCTGCCATTGACAACAACAATATGCAATTTCTTTACCGATGTTACAAAATGTAGTAAAAAAATAAAATTAAAATTATATCCATATGACCAGCTGGCATATGGCACCCCTGTATTGTTATATTAGAAAGTTTAACAAGGCACCACACAACAATAGTAAAGAATGTAAGATATCTGAGAATCCCATGATCTTTTTTTTTTTGTGGTACAATGTAAACTCAGAAATGTTAAGGCAGGTGTATGTGTAAAATATAACATTACAATATAAACTGGCATTAACAACTGACACAGTATGTGGACAGTCCGTTCTGTTATATTACACAGTGACATCATATTAGACACAGTATAGTGACCAAATTCACTGAGACAAGCTAAATATGGCCCTTTGTTAGATAATTGTCTTTTAAATAACCCCTTCAGATCAATCTATGGTAGAGAAGAGGTCAAAGGGAAGCTGACATCTCAACACTATTTTACTTTGGAAATTCATGGGATTTAGGACTCAAACCATGCTTTCCCCATTCTAGAAGCACACATATAGATTCAACGTGAAGTATGAACCAGGGATCCCATCTTAGGAAAGTAACCTTAAAATGCATCCACCTTAATAAAGTCTCAGGATAACCTTATGTGTATGACATACCTGAATTCCTTTACTGTGTCTGTCCCTGTCATTTATGCCGGAACATTGGTCCAGTTATTTACCATCTTTTCTATAAAATATAAATTTTGCACGTTACTCCTTAATCTTTTTGGATTCCTCTTTTATTTCTGAATCAGTGAGACAATAATACACCCTGAAACTTGCAGAGATGACTAATAACCCTCAAATACTTCTATGACTGGATCCGTTCAGGGCACATTTTGCCCAAACCAAAGGTCTCCAGCATAGAGGAGATGGACGTACAAGTCCTTGTGAACATAAAACCAAGTAGCTTTGAGGTGTCAGTTTCCCTTCAAAAGCAAAAATAGACCTTTGTTTTAGTTTTATTTAAAGTAACAGTATTAGGACTCAGTCTTTTATGTGGAAATCCTCTTCTTCCAGGAATGTCCATATCAACGAGTTGACCAATTCAGGCTGGTCCTGCTGGAGCCAGTGACTGGCTTGTGACAGTACCGAGAGCTGGAAAGTATTTTTCACATAGATCCTTGTCAGTTCAGCCATCTCCACTTCAACAAAGGCATCATCCTCTCCCCATAATAGTAGTGTTGGCATGGTCACCTGGTGGTGTTTCAAAGGCAGGCAGCTTTATACAAAATAGAAAAATAGGATTATATTTCTTTTTATGTCTGTGTAAAACATAAAACTGATTTAACTACGTTTTTATCAATTAATTGTATGTTTTTAATTTTACTATATTTCAAAATAATATATATATATATATATATATATATATATATATATGTATTTGCACATGGATGCAGAACATAACAATGTATATAAATTCGAAAGTGGCAATTATTTCTCTTCAACAAGTTGTCTGTCTCTTTTCTGTAGCAGTAGAAAGAATTCCTGACTGCATGAGAAATTGGTTTTAATATATAGCAGGGAAAAAGAGGGAGGGGAATATACCTGGCATGTTCAAGATCTTATAATTCTGCTTTCCTTTACACAATTCTTATCAAATATTTGTAATGCGCCAAATTATTCCATTGCACTATACAGGGATTCAGTACAAAGAAAAAAAAACAATATTAAACCCAAGGCAAAAAGAGGAAGGGGGTTTGTTTTTAAGTATAAAATCTTATGTACCTGTGGCTTTTTTCTAAAGCTCCTGACACGATTGAAAACTCACAAACTTACAATCTAAAGGGAACTTAGATATAAATAAACAATGCATTTGTTGAAATTGAGGACTCAGTAGGGTTGTCCCTGACCTTGTACCCGCAATTATCAAAAGATGGAAATTGAGGGGAAAAGATAGAAAATAAATAAATACGGCTAATAAATTGACCTCTTAAAGCTACCCACAAACGATCTGGGAGTTACATGCAGAAAAACCGTATGGGGTGTCGAAATCTGAACTCCGTTGCTGAAAAGCCTTTGATCTGTCCAGCCCGTAAATGTTACGTTCGCAAATCGCTATTAAATTGCTATGAATCCACTGGCGTTCAAACCCGTTACCCGCAAATGGAGCCAAAAAGCCTACGGGTACTAGACAGGACCAGCAAGGGGGTTAAAGTCCTATTCGTAGCACTGTAAATGCAAATATTAACACACTACTGTACTTCAAATTAAAGGGAAAGTGATGTTAGGTATTAAAATTAATAGCACAACATTCTCAAGCTCGGAAATCTGCAATATAAAATATTTTTTTTTAATGTTTAATTTTTGTGTTATATCGATCTTGGCAATCAATGTATTATTACATATAATGGAACTCGCATGGACTAGAATATTATATTTACGGATTTACTAATATTGCACCATATCTGGAATGCGAGTCCGATTGTAACTCGAAATTAAAACCCGTAAGGCTTTGAAATCTAGCCTCCATTTTTCAGTGATTTTTCATAATGATGATGATCTCTTTTACCATTGGCCCGTCTAAATCCGTAACTACGGGCTTGACTAATTGATCATGTTCACGGTCGGACATGCAACGTGCGCAAGAATGATTTATGGGTTGGTCGCAGCATTGTTGAATGTAATATCTCTGTAACTCGGCAGAATTTCAAGCCCACAGGCATTGCGGGTGTGCCATTGCCGCTACGGGCTTGGAATTTAATGTGGCTGTTGGCCTATTAAACTGAGTAGTGTAATGCAATAATGAAGAAACATCTGCTTTCCCACCTACAGCTATTTAAAGGCAGCTCTACCAAACCCCCTTGCTCAGTTGTTTTGCTCCAATCTATAGCTCAGCGGTTTATCTGGTCTCTTTAGGATGCTGTATATGACCTCAATCTGTTTATTCAATTACCCAATTTCGGTGGGGAGAGAAGTTCTAATTATCTTATCTGTTTTTAAAAGCAGGTTCTTAATAAATATATAACAGTTTTTTTTATATTTCCTTAAAAGAGAATTATTTTTTCCTTTATTTGTAATGCGCCAACATATTCTGTAGTGCTATACAAGGGTAAGTTCAAGTCAAAACAATATTACAAAATGAAGGGAAAAAAAAAAGAAGAAGAAAAGAATGGAGGGCCCTGTCTTTGAGCTTAAAATCAAATGTACACAGAGCTTACCCTAAAGCACATAAGATTGAAAACTCGCACTTACAATCTAAAGGGTGTGAGAGAGGTATAGAAGGATAATAGATGTGATGTGTATATTAGAGTTGGAGATGATAAGCTTCTTTAAACAGATTATTTTTTTACTTAGTGTTTGAAGGATTTGAGGCAGGAGCATAGTCTATTGGAACGAGGCAAGGAGTTACAAAGAATAGGGGCAGCACAAGAAAAATCCTGAAGACGGGAGTGAGAGGAGGTGATCAGAGAGGATGAAAGAAGAAGGTCGTTAGCAGAGCAGAGAGGGCAGATGGGTCATGGTTTTAAATTTTATTCTGGAGGCTATGAGAAGCCAGTGGAGTGACTGACAGAGAGATGCTGCAGATACAGAACGTTGAGTTTTGTGGACAAGACTAGCGGATGTGTTCATTATCGAATGGAATGGAGAGAGACGGGTGATGGGGAGGCCAACAAGGAGAAAGTTGCAGTAGTCAAGGCAAGATATGATGAGAGAGTGGATAAGAATTTTAGTTGTGTTTTGTGTGAGATAGTGAAGTATTTTGGCAATGTTGTGAGAAAGACTGGATTTTGTTAAGGATTGTATGTGAGGAGTGAAAGAGAGGGCAGAGTCAAACAGTACCAAAATACAATGGGCCTGGGAGGTGGAAGTGATGATGGCATTGTCAACAGCGAGAAATATATGTGGAGTGGAAGCTGTGGTAGAGGATGGGAAGATGAAGAGCTCAGTCTTTGACATGTTTAGTTTGAGTTGACAGGAGGACATCCAAGAGGATACACTAGAGAGGCAGCCTGACACTTGTGCTAGGCTAAAGGGGGATAGATCTGGTACCAAGAAGTAGATTTGAGTGTCATCTGCATATAGATGGCATTGAAGACCAAAAGAGAATGATTTAAACCTTATAAAAAGCTATGTTCTGTATGAACTAACTACTTAAATGTTTGAAACATTTATTTGAAAAAAGTAAACATCATATGACATATGCTTTCCATGACCCTATAATAAATACATTGGCTTAAAAATGTTTACCTGTCATTTATAATTGACCCTAAACCTACTAACCTGAATATATTCCTATAATGGTTTAGTGGACCAGTCAGAGCTCCTGGCTGGGAGAAGATATAAAGATAAGCATCCATGTCATCTTCAGTGAATCGGCAGCCATGTTTCCAAATGCCAGTGGATTTACTGGTAAAGAGGTCTTTAAGAATCTGTGTGGAAAAAATGTTTAAAAAGTGTATGATATATCAAACAACACACATATAAATAATAATATATAATGCTAAGCTATGCAGGTTGGTGTTTAATGTAGGCCCATGTAATGGTGAAGGCGTTCTCTGCCCTTTCCTCAAGACTCACTAGACAGAGTTTGATTTAGGTGTAACCCTGTGTGAATACAGATGAGGCAATGAGAGGCTCTTTAACCAGTTGAATACAACTTGCATCAGCTGTGTTCACACAGTGTTAAACCTAAACCGTGACTTGCCTGGTGGCCTTGAGAAGAGGGTTGGGAACCACTACAATAGCTAAATCTGTGTTTGAATCCTCCATTGATTTTAGTCTAAATCCTTTTCATGTACATGATCAATGGCAGTTGGACCTAGTAGATGTGACTTGTAAAACTGTATACAAATATATTGTGATTAAAGTGTGCCATAGCTTGTGTGTTTCCCTAGCTCCATTGTACTGGCCACACAATATGGTTTAATTTGTTTATTTTGTAACAGATTAGAAATAAAAATCATTATAGGCGGAACAAAAATTCAATGTGGCTTTTGAAATTTACATATCAATTTTATTGTTTCAGTGTCCAGCAGATCTGCTTCTCTCTATCGCTATCAGGTGTCCAATGGGTGGGAGAGGACCTATCCAGGAGGCTGTCTAAAATGTTCTTCTTCAGTGGTCTTGGTATCGGTCAGCGGCCAAAGCAGGGAATGAGGCCACTTGGGCAGATCCTCTACCATCCTCTGGACACCTGATGTGGAGTGGATTGAACCATATTTGCTGGCCAATAATACTATAGTTCAATCACAAATTTTAAAGCTGCACTTATTTTTTTAAACTAAATTTTAAAGCAAACCAATTATGAATTAAATAAATGAAACACTATTGTACAAGACCTTTCTATAAATCCATGTCCCGCTTAGTTCAGAAAGTCTAAGTCACATCAATAGTTACACTTGTGCAATGTCGTGTAATGAATTAGAAAGCTGGGACTTTGCAAAAATCTACTAACATATGAACTGTCTTTGTAACTCTAAATCTTACTGTGTCCTGTTCCTATATGCACAACATAGAGACACTAACACCCAAAAGCTTGGGATAGATATACAACTGGGAGACATTTGGAGAACCTCCCCACTTGTTATGTTATCCTGTGGTGCAAATTTCCTAAGATGTCAATTCTCCAATCAAGCACATCTGACCTAATAAATCTAGCCCTAAAAGTTTAAATCTAAACTATTCTATAAAGGCGATTTTCTTGCCAACAATTCTCTCCTATACCAGGAAAAAAATGGCTCATGTTTTCGTAACAGATATCTCCAGCTATGCTTTACCAACTTAAAGTTACACGGACAGGCCCCATTTTCTCCACTGTCTTCAAAACTGTGTGTAGAGGCTCATAATCTTATTGTTAACAGGTATACATTATTAAACTGTGCTCCACTTTCATAGTGGTAACTTGGTAATGCAAAATACCTCTCAAGAGTCCTAACTGGCAGGATAAAATGAAAGTAGTATGGTAGACCAAAATTTTCTAGACTGGAAATCATTAATTTATCATGAAAACACATGCAATGTTTAAAGTATGCTATTTTAAAATATTGGATTCAAAATATGGGAGATCCATAACCATTTACTTTAAATTGCCAGTCTGTAGACCATTGTGGGGAACTGACACTAGGGGTCACCAAAGTGTTAGTTTTCAACATGGGTTGAGCATTTTACAAAATGCCGCTTTTGGAGGACGAAATGGAGGGCTCTGCTGAGATGATGTATAACTGATAGGCTTTGGTAAGATGTTCTGCTGATTGATGAGGGTATTATTTGTTTGATGGTTTTTCCAAGAGTCACCTTCCACTTAATCTTAGTTTAAAGGTACATGGAAGTGGTTAACTGAGCTATAATGATTCAGTAAACTATCGTAAAATATGTATACAGGCTTTTTATAATGTATACAATTGGTCAAGGATTAGCATAGACAACTGTGTTTAAGGTATACGTATGTCCTCAACCATTCAGTCTACCTACTTGGAATTGAATGAAGATGAATAATAAGGATGGAGTTATGGCCTGTGCAAGCAGTCAGTCCTTGTAACAGGGACACTCCTTGAGTATTTGCATGTTACCACAATTGTATTAAGATAATTAGTGATGCCAAGACAAAGCAAAAAGTGGGTCTCACTTCTCACATAAATAGACACATAGAGTGATATGTAACTATGTACTGAGCTCAGAAATCGGAGGCACTTCTTATACACGGCACATGCGTTAGGATGTAGTTCAGAACTTGCTTTATTACAGTGCCCTGTAAATCATAATGTACAACTAACATAACAAATACAGACTCAGATACTTCTAATAGGGAAACACATTGATTGCACAAGCAGAAATACCAGTCTAATTATTACTTATTCATTTTCAGGAGAGTGGACTTGGTGTAGCAATTTAATTATTTTTTCATTTTTGTAACTTGATCAATTAAAAACTCATTTACATGCAATTGCATTAGTTCAGATGAATACTTTCATATAACTTTATTGGCTACTCTATTGCCATGAAAACAAGAGCAACATGTTTTTATTTAGCCAATGATCATTAATACAGTAAAAAAACAAGTTACCGTACTTGCAAACATTAGCTTCTCACCCACCAGCTATGTTATTTGCTGCACTCCCTTTAAAGCCATTAAGGGTGTGAGAGTAATTGTGATTTTGTGGCAGATATCAATAGCTTTCAAGTAGATAGATAAATGCCAGGCTGAACCTAGAAAGTGATTGTCTTTGGTTGGAGACTCACAGTGTTATAGTTCTTCCCTTGGCAACATCAGATTATCGGCTCTGGCTGAGAAGCAGCCAATAAACCTGTCTCAAAGCCAGAGAAGCTTACATCATCTTGATGGCCTTGCATGGATGGAAAAAGCAGCTTGGCTAGAGTCTGAGATTCTAATATTTAAAAGTAACATCAATATTGGATATTGTTTATTTAAATCATTGCATATGCATTTTATCAATGATCAATTCCTAATAAAAACATCAAGCTCAGTTTGTTAGGTTATTACAGTGTCCTTTTAATGGAATATTCACATAAACATTTTATCTCTCATTTTATCTCCCAACATAATATTAAAGGATCTGAGAAATAGAAAGTCACAGATCTTTAGAAATAATTGTAAATATTCTAAATGTTTTGCATCTAAATTCTTAGTTGGTATTGTGCTGAAAACAATCTAGATATATTACAACAAAGTATTAATAAAATGCAGCTGTTTCACCACCCATCTCCTTGTGTCTTTCTTGTACCTAGGAGTGAGAAGTGTAATCAACACATTTTTGGGGTGTGAATAAGGCGTAATCTTTTTAGGTAGATAAAATGTGCATATTATATGGGACTATTGTTCCTATGTTTGCCATCTGAGCATTAAAGGGCAACTTTAGAGTTTTTATAAAGGGCTCTCTAAGGAATAATTAGGTAGGGCCTGATAAAAAAAATCTTTATTAAACCTTTACAGTTTATTTAAACAGTGAATTGATATTTTTTCATACTGTAACTACCCCAGGCAATATGAGCTCCTTGTCTTTCCACACCCTAAATTATATATTGTCTCTGGAGTGGGGACCACCCATAGAGGAATATTTTTCACAGGCATACTGTACTTGCAGTATGATAGTGGGAGGTGACTAGAAAGTGTGTTTATGCATATTGCTAGCAGCGCATGTAATACTACTGCCTGCTAATACTGTGTATTTTAAGAAGGTCTTCAATTTGGCACTTCCTCTGGTGGGGTCCCACTCCAGAGACAATACACCATTCAGAGTGTGGAGAGATCTGGAGCTTATACAGTCTGGCGCATGTTTTAAAAAAATAATGAATTGTTTAAATGCACAGTAAAAATGGAATAAAGGTGTTCTCTTATCAAGCCCCACCTAACTATTCTTTGGAGGGCCTTTCAAAAGACACCTAAATTGGCTTTTTACACAATGGTATCCTACCACTGAATGCACCCCCCTACTCAGATGAGGAAGGGGTTCTGTATCCCAAACATATGCATTGTTTTTATACTTTGCACTAACATTTCTAGAATATTTATTATATTTTTGTTTAGATGAATTATGAGTATTGTATTATATAGTGATACTTTTTTATTAGATAAATGTTTTATTTATGATGACACGATTTCAAGAGATTTGACCTCTATCAAATCTGATGCAAACTTCAGGAAGGCTTAATATGTTTTGTCCAATACAAAGGTTATAATTATATACTGCAATACTCATTATCCATCTCAATTACTGGACATTCACAGCTTCTTTATTCTTCATATTTTTATTTATAACCAGCTGCAATTTTTAACACAATTTTTGTCATCCTTCAAATTTTACATTTGCATAAATCTATATAAAATGGAAAAATAAAAGATGAAAATAAAACATTTCATATGTTTTTTCAAGGCCATTGTAGATACAGAAGATCACAACAGACAACAACAAATAGTAAACAATATGGCACATGCATTTTTTTGTCATTTTCTATTTCTAAATGTGATAACAAACTCACTATGAAATAAATAATAAATGTGAAGGTTACTTTATAATGCTATGCTCAAAGCACATTATGCACAATGAGAGCGAGCTGTAAAATGGATATGAAAAAGTTGAATTGTAGCATCTCATTTACTACACAAGTTTGCAAAAGTAATCATTATGATATCTCTGATTAATGATGCAGCATTCTAGATCAGCCTACCTTGTAATCATTTACAGAATACATGAATTCAGGAAACCATGGCATTTGGAAAAAGAAGTAGTAACCAGATTTAATCAATTGTGAAGGGTTTCGTAGAATATATTCTGAAACAAAAAGGCCCATAAATTATTTTTTATTACAATAAAAATGTAATGGGATATACAAGGTATTTTATAATAAAACTCATTAAAGAAGTTTAGTATTTAAAATTCACTTAACAATGATAAATAATTGGCTTAAAGGAGAACTGTATGTCATGGACAAAGTCACTTGTTTGTGAAGTATAAAACAAACTAACAACATTAGAAGATGTGTAAGCCATGGAGATAACAACAAACGGAAAACTCTGTTTAAGATTAACTGAATCCATTTTGTGTTTTTTCTATCACTTTTGGGTCATGAGGGGGTATTTTGAATTCTATCAGTGGAGAGGTGGATATATATATATATATATATATATATATATATATATATTTTTTTTTTAATTATTATTAAAACAGACTTAATTACTTTTTTCCATGCTAAATTAGGCTCTTAGTCAAACTTGAAAGGTTAAATCCAATCAGCATAGACCAGGGTACTTGGCAACTGACCATGAAACCAGGTAGACTATTTGCATTCAACAAATAAATTAAATTATTTAAATACTATTTAAATACTTAACCTAAAGAACATATTTCTGATATTTTAAACATTAAAGAAAAAGATCAGTCTCTGTGGGGAACTGAACCCAGGCCCTTTAACACCACATACTGTAGCCTTAGCTACTATGTCATCTGCTACTCAAGTTCCTAGAGTAATTAAAAGTAGTTACAAATCACTTAGCCACTACCTCATTGAAAGCTTGTACACCTGATTCTAATTAATATTCATTATGCTCAGCGCAGTACAGAGCTCATTACTCATTCAATCAGAGGCAGCACACTCATATAGCCTGACTTCAAATGATCGTAACTCCATGAATTCAGCATCAATTTAAAAAAAGAAAAAACTGTTTCCACATTCCTTTTCACCCTCTATATAATGGTGCATAACACATATGGGGACTTTTGTGGTCCTTTAACTTTACACAAGCAGTCTGAACTTCCCTTTCCCTGGACAGTATTCAATGGCTGGTGTGCTAACAGTGATAATATTAGATTCGACTCCTCCTGGTGGTGGAACAAGAAAATGTGACAGTCCAGGTCACATATTCTCATGAAATGGAAGTTGTGGACCAATTAAGATAGTGTTACAAATAAACGATAATAATAATAGTACTAACGTACATGCTGGCCAACCACAAGTGTGGTTGTTTATTAGTAGGGATCTTCAACAATCAGGGCTGCAGGTCGTCTCAGCTAATCCTTTTTTATGCAGGATAGGCCCTTCTAGCAATAAACGTGCTGACCAGCTCTTTTGATGGCTAGCTAAAAATATTCACTGGATGCCTCCCATCATATTACCAAGAAAGTCACTTTACACTAGCCATGGTGGCATGAGATAAACCCTGACCTTAAATGCCATGGGGACTAGGTTAATTAATAACAACCAAAGTATTGTGGTATTACATTTGTGTAAAAAATATAAAAGATGAAAATAAAATATTTAATATGTTTTTTTCAAGGCAACTGTAGATATAGAAGATCAAAAAAACAACAGCATATAGTAAACAATATGGCACATGCACTTTTATGTAATTTTCCATTTCTAAATGTGATAACAAACATCTCCCTATGAAACAGAAACAGTAAAATAAAAAATAAATGTGAAGGTTACATTATAATGGCCATGTTACGCTCAAAGCACATTATATAAAATTTGAGCAAGTTGTATAATGGATATGAAAAAGTTGCATTGTAGCATCTCATTTACTACACACGTTTGCAAAGGTAATAGCTTTGATTAATGATGCAGCATTCTAAATATAGTTAATGTGTTGCCTTTGATGTATGGTCGTGATGCCCTTTTGATGTACTGTTGCGGTTAACTACATATCTAATTGATTTTTGGCTTAATTACCTAGCTTTAGTTTAAAGGGGAGCAACATCAGATAGTATCTTCACTACAGCGGCAGTCTCCCAAGGTGTGTCCCAGCAAGGTCTAAACAGGCAGGGCTTGATCAGAGATGCGAGTGTCCGATACTGTCCAGTCCTTCAAAAAGGTAGTGCTCCAAAACTTCAAAGACACCACTATTAGCTTTCCCAGAACAGTTCAAAGAGAGGTTCCCCAAGGAACATAAGAAGGGAGGGTGATTTGAGGCTCATGACAATCACCCCCCATCCAGAAAGCCCAAAGTGGCATAGATCTTTTTCCATGGCACTATCACATGGCCTTAGCTTTTCACTGATCTTCCTGGCATGATAGCCCATCAGTGTTCTGGTGAGCCCTGCCCTGGCAGTACTTAATGGAAAAGGTGTACACCTGTAACTTTAGACTCTATTGTAACAATCACCCATTGTCCCCATCCACGGATATAAATAAATGGTCAAAGCTTCATATATAATGGAAATATCTCAAACTGCATTCCTACCCTTAGCTCATTTTACCAAATACCAACCAGCTTGGGTTTTTATGGAAAACCTCCAACTACAACCCCAATCCTGGGACAAGATCATTTGGGTGCCAACAACTATTTCCCCAATTACAAAACACTCCAACTCAATAATAAATCTTACATTAGTTTCTCTGGGCGTCAGCTAACCTCCCCTCTCTCTCCCCTAACTTCAATTTTATCCTTCCCCAAACTTTTTAGAGAATTCAGTGAAGAAACAAAGCACTTGTGGACCTCCAAAGTTTAGACAGAATAGGCACTTGGTTTGTAAATGACTAAACCATCCTCTATAAACAACTTAGGACTTCATACAAATCTGGTGGACTTGCCCCAAAACAACGCAACTGGCCTCCAAACTATTTGATACCCCAATCCTCCTCTCACTTGAGACCTGCCTCTTATTCATATTAATAATCTTCAGATGTTAATATTGTATTTTTCCCTGTTCTCTACGGAATATGCAGCGCTACGGAATATGTTGGCGCGTTACAAAATAAAAGTTAATAATAATTATTATTCTAACTACGTCTCAGAATAAGCTCTTTCAGTTTATCGCCTTAGCTACTAAAAATCATATAGCCAAGAGCTGGAAATCCCTGTCATTTAATTTTCGGGAAGTAATTCTCAATGTTAACTTCATACTAATGAATGAAAGGTTATCACACATTTTATTGGACTTATCCCTTTTTCTGGGAACCTTGGTTAATATCCCCAAATAGTATCTCCCTAAAACAGGCAATGAATTCCCCCTCTATTTGCTCTCCCCTTTAGCGAGGAGATGGGAGTTGAGGGGTCCTGGGCTTCGGCGCTGTTCCTAGGGATGGACACCAAAGGTAAGCCAAATGTTTAAATTGATTTTTTTGCCGTACTAAACCTAACAGCTTTACAAGAAGATGCTTGCTCGCCACCTCCCCCTCCCCCCTTATAATTTTTTTTCTTTGTTATGCTTTCTTGTTGCTCATTGATATTTTTCTCTCATCATCTGCCGTACAGTGAATTTTTTACTTTGCTAACTGCTAACATTCTTTGCTACTATAGATGGAGGCTGAAATAAATTAATTTGATCTACTTAAGCTACTAATTTACTATCAAAATAAAGGAAGAATATAAAGCTTACTATTATTAATTACGGATGAGGGAAATAAAGTTAAAAGTTAAAATGTATAAGTTAAAATTTAATAAAAATAAAAGTAAAAAAGAAGGCAAGGACTATCTCTCTGTTATAAGGATTCTTTTATTTACCTTTGTGTAACCCAGCAGGGAACTTACATATAACACAGTGTGAAATTACTTATGTAATTTATTGTTCTGATGTGCAATGTAGACTGTAATTTTTTTTATACTATGTCTTCAATAAAAAAAGATTGAAACAAAAAGCATCCAGGGCATTCTTCATTCCGAAGGCATAACTGTAAATTGGTATAAGTGAAACAGAGTGACAGCAAGCATAATTTGCCCATAACCCTTAGACAAATTAAGGGTAGTGAGAAAGGTACCTCCCCGACATCAGTAACATTAAGGTCATCTAAAGTCTAATAGTCCATGAAAAAGCTGTTAGTACCCTCTCCTATTTGGAACAAGCTCTACATGGGATGCCTATGGGTTACAGGAGGGTATGTCCCAGGTTCAGAACCTCATGAGCAAACAAAGAATATATGAGTGTAACGGCTACCCCGGTAGTGCGAGGGTACCAGCCGTTGGAGACGTCCTTTTCTGAAGCAAGGTGCTGTGCAGTAATGAAATGTTTATTCCCATCCACGATATCCCATTGTATAATCCAGGAGTGCTGTAAAATGTGGCAGAGTAACGGTACCATAAATCCCCCCCAAAGAACGAGACGATGCTACGTTTTGAAGGGTCAAGTAGAACTCTTCTTTATTAAAAACAAAAACACATTTTTAAACACTTCCCATACACAGTAGGGGCAGTGACTACCTTTGGTCAACCCCTAATTACCTCTGGCCAATCAGACAGGGTTAATGCGTGGGAGCCAGGAGTCCCCTCCCCCAGGAGCCGCCCACTAGGCGTGGCTAACTGCTCATTCTCCCTCTGACGGTGGAGAGAGTAACATCACTAGTCTTACTTATTCCCCTGCTGGGAGTATGGGGAAACCCCAGGTCATCTCATTATTCAAGAGTCCTTACCCCCATTGTTCATGGTGCCATCTTGTCTGCTAAAACCCTTTTGTTCTGCTATCTCTTGTGTGGTTTAGCAAATCCTATTAAGTGGCAGATGGCAACTCCTGACCAAGTGTATGAGACCAAAGATATGTTACTGCATACCACACAATACAATATATTTACAGATATAATAACAACATTTTATAACCCAGAACATATCTGCAGATAGCTTAGGTCTGAGCACACATTATTACTGAATGGCGCTCAGACCACATACATACAGTATAGCAATGTGATCATATTTTAACCAAGAATTAAATAACCATAAAACAGCGTAAAACATTGATGGGTTCCGTTACAATGAGCAAATTGGATCAATACTTAGTGATGTCGCAAACCGAAAATTTGGACACGAACTTCAATCAAATGTTTGCGAACGGGCGAACCCGGCGAACCGCCATAGACTTCAATGGGCAGGCGAATTTCAAAACCCACTGGGACTCTTTCTGGCCACAATAGTGATGGCAAAGTTGTTTCAAGGGGACTAACACCTGGACTGTGGCATGCCGGAGGGGGATCCATGGCAAAACTCCCACGGAAAATTACATAGTTGATGCAGAGTCTGGTTTTAAGCAATAAAGGGCATAAATCACCTAACATTCCTAAATTGTTTGGAATAACATGCTTTAAAACATCAGGTATGATGTTGTATCGATCAGGTAGTGTAAGGGTTACACCCGCTTCACAGTAACAGACCAATCTCCCCGTTTAATGCACCGCAAACAACCGCAAACAGTCCCTTTGCACAACCGCAAACTCCCCATTTGCACAAGGTTGGATACCAAGCTAGCCATGTCCCGTTCCTTGTCCTCACTGATGTCATTGAAGGTCTCTTCCTCCACCCAGCCACCAAGGGTCCCCGAAAGGTGACAACAAGCCCCCTGGGACGCCTGCTGTGTTTGGTCTTCCACCTCCTCAAAGCCACCTTCCTCCTCTGACTCCTCTTCTTCAGACTCTTCTCTCTGCGTTGCCTCTGTCTGCGTTATTATAAGGTGTGTACTGTTAAGTAGTACTATTCCTATCGGTTTAATCCCTGTTACGTCCACTATTAGGGGACGTGTATATGGCATTGATTTTTGGAACAGGGAGATGGAAAAAGATGCTTGGTCGGACCTCCTACTTCAAATTTGGGGCACTGCGCGTGCAATCTAAAGTGCCACCAGATATGAGTGTCACTGTGCACTGGCAAAAGTTGGCAGAGTAGATGCAATAGGCTTCACACACACGCCTGTATGCAGGCAATTTCTATTCAATCTATTACAGTCAAAAAAGCGTTGTTTTATGTCACTGAGCACAATATAAGCTGTGAGCCTGACACAGGCAGGCAACTGAAATTAGATTACAGGAAAAAAATGGTTGTTTTCAATGTATGTTACACCACCAGGTATGAGTAGTGAAAATAAGCACAATATAAGCTGTTAGGTGTTAGCCTGTCACACACACACGCTGGCAGGCAGGCATAGATTACACAAAAAAAATTATAAAATAAAATAAATGATGTTCAAAGTTTCCTCAATGATAAAGTCTAGGGGGCGAACCGAAAAGCGCATGTGTTCTTTCTGAGCAAATCCATAGTGGCCCTAACCCTGTGACCATTCAAGAGCTCAAACAGGGAGAACACAGTCTACACTTACAAAGAGAAGATGGGGCAACACTTTCTCCCAATCTTTCTCCTGGATTAGAAACACTTTAATCATCATTTCAGGGTCCCATTAAACTGCTCAGAAAGAATTGGTTTGGGAGTGGAATGGATAAAAGCAAAGATGCTTCTTCCACACAACTCTACCCTATCCACGTGAATATGGTTACCAAGATCTCTGCCACAACTCTTGCAGTTATTTTAGAAAGGGTCACAGCCTTTGGCTACCTGTTGGCAAAATCTACAATGTTGAACATGTGCTATTTCCCTGATTGCTGGAAAGGGTTATCTGAAACAAAGTTACTCAGAACTGCTCTGGGTTGAAAAGCTACTTCACAGCCTTTCACAGAGAGTCCTCCCAGTCTGTGTCCGTCACAGTAACATGTAACTTGCCAGAATGCGGATCCCTAGACCCAGGGTGGAGACAGAAACCAAGCATACCGGGTGCCAGCCAGTCCTCCTTGTGCTGGATCCTCTCCCCAAGTTCCTGGTATCCCGGTAGCAGTACTGCCATCACCTTTCGTGGAAAGCTATTAGTATGCACGATACAGGATCTCCCTCAGGTTTCCTGGCATTGGTCCACAGGCTACTAGGAGCTTCAGCATTATGAGGTTGTTGGTGTTGTACTTACTTTCTCATAGGTGTGGGGCTTTTTCGGCAGAAATGTTCCAACATCCCTGGCAGGTATGTCTGAGCTTCCAGACTAATTCAGGAAACTTTGCAAATTTCCCAGAACTGTCTTCTATAAGTGAAGGCCTGAACAAGCCATAGCAACCCATTGAACATCCTCATAGTCTTCTGCTTGATCCCATGGTATAGCTCTGTACGACACACTAGCACTGCCACTTAGCTGTCCCACTAAAACCAGAGCTACACTTGCTGACCAATGTGGTACAGCTCGCAACGTCACAAAAAAAGTCCTGCAGGTAGCCATCAATGTCACCTGATGCTTCACCAAACTTATCGAAGCTACTATACGAAAGTGAAGGTGATAGATCATTCCCCAACATAGCAACTCTATTATGATAACGCCAGTTAACCTCACAATTTTGGGATGATTCTGGTGGATCAAACCTCTCATCTCGCGGACTGGTTCCTGCTGACCAGGGAACACTTCACTGCCTCATCCAAGCTCAGAAACACATTGATTGTTACAGCTTGTGTCCATGTCCCCACCATCTCAACTCCTCTGGTGCAGATCTAGTATTGCAGTTCTGCCATGGTCATCACTCACCATGGTGTTGCCAATGTCCTAACAGTGCCGATCCCAACTGCTGCCACCAGTTTGTGATGGTAAAAGCCAGCTAGACCAGCCACAAAGGAAATCCCGCTGGTTAGGCTGATGTTCCGATCGGGAGAGTGGATCAGCTACAAGAATGCAGTTGATATTGACATTTTTCTCCAGAGGAAAACACCAAAAGAAATTGACAACACATCTGTTGCATGTTTCCAAATTTAGAACACTTTGCTGGTTAACATACGCAGAATTTTATAGAGACAAAACAATGAAGGGTGACATGCACACATTAACTTTAGACAAATAGTTTGAACGTCCGTCCCCCCTGAACAGTATCCAATGGCCGGGGTGGTAGCAGTGATGACATTAGGTTTGACTCCTCCTGGAGGTAGTTTAGGAGAACATGACAGTCTAGATCACTACTGATAGACTACTCCAAGAGCAAAAGCTTGCTACCAAAGGAAACCTCTAAAATATCTGTCTCCAGCCAATGGAGTTAATTCTGTTGGTGATATATTGTGTGATATATAGTGTGTTAAAATGTAAAATCAACAAAATATTGCGGAAAAGTTATTTACATGTTTACAAAAAACATTTTTATTATACCACATGGTAGACAGCGGCGCAAAAATAAAAAAAAACATGATTAAAAGCACTTAAAAGGAGAATATTGCCCTTTGTATAAGTAAATAATTATTTGGAATAGTGGTTTATTTTATAATATATGAAGTTCAGTTTTCTTGAACCACTTTCCTTTATTATTTCATTTTATGTCCTTTTCAGTGATACTATATATAGTTTACGCAGGAACGTAGAAACGTACTTCAGGGCGTTAGACGCGACGTGTGACGTCACACGCCGACATCGCTAAGAGGCTGAGATAGCATAGACAGAGAAACCAGTGTGTGGAACAGACAGACTGGGCCCCTAGACATTGATAATGTAATTGATGATATAATCAGGCTAAGATTAAGGAGCCTACTGATAATATCTGAAGACACTTTACTCTAAGGCACAAAGTTAATATTGCCAGAAAAGATATCCCAATCTACAAGATAGAGAGAGGAATTTGTTTCTCCCCTATTATTTGTTATAAGATATTGGCTCAAATACTATATAATTACAACCTTATTTGGGACAATATACTTGTCCATTATCAGGAACCCTTGTAAGTTCTGCTCCCAATGGACCCTGTCTTAGTCTAAAGTCATAAGCCTCATTCAATCATAGTAAAGTACTTTACAGTGAACTAAGCCCAAGTGTGGAGTAAAACTTTAATAAACCACCGAAGAGACTATGGGCCTCATTCAATTGTGATTTGGCCAATTGAATAGGGCTCTAAATAGGCACATAGCATATATTTTTTAAAGAAGTTTTTAGTTAGTGAACTTCTATCCAAAAGCAAGGTCTTCACTAGCTAAAAACTTCTTTAAAAAAATATGCTATGTGCTTATATAGAGCCCTATTCAATTGGCCAAATCGCAATTGAATGAGGCCCTATATATAGTATCACTGAAAAGGACATAAAATGAAATAATAAAGGAAAGTGGTTCAAGAAAACTGAACTTCATATATTATAAAATAAACCACTATTCCAAATAATTATTTACTTATACAAAGGGCGATATTCTCCTTTTAAGTGCTTTTAATCAAGTCTTTTTATTTTTGTTCCGCTGTCTACCATGTGGTATAAAAAATGTTTTGGGGGTAAATATATAAATAACATTTCCCCAATATTTAATTGATTTAATATGAATTCAGTGTTAAGCACTTCTTTTGGAAACTATTAACTCCTTGTAGTCTTTGTTAATCATGTTAAAATGTAGCAGCTACCTAGTAGTCAAAGCCACCACCTCCTATTGAGTTTAAAGTGGGTGGATACCTTCAGCCACTGACAGTATTGAATGTTGCTTTTTAAAATCATTGTTTAAGTATTTTGTTAATGATCAAAGCCTAAGTATAATTTCTAACTCATGTTATTAGGCCACTACCACCTTAATAATTAAAATCATACTGACGTTATAAATCTATACCATTACAGTGGCTGTATCAATGTCCCTTTATTTTGTTACATATTGTGACCTTTTTATTAGTTTTATTTTTAGCTGTGTTTAAGAAATTAGTTTATTGGCTGCAATAAATACCACATTAAAATATCAATATTATTTTTCTAGTGTATCTATAACTCAGACATTATTATCTAATTTGTCTTGTAGTATCATTGTCTTGCTGTATCAAGGACAAATGCACAATACAACAGAAAAAAAAACAAGTGATAACACAACAATCCTATGAGGGACTTACAGAGAGCTGTCTGACCCACATATAGATGCAGTATTGTTATTCAAGTCAGTAGCTTTATCTGACTGCTGAATCTTCCTAGATGGAGAAGCAATCAATACCTGTGATGTCACAGCTGAAGGTTAGAAGGACTATGTATTGTACCACAAGGTCATGGACATTTCATCAGTATGACAAATACAGGTAAAGACACCAAGGTAAAGCAAGGTATTATATACTGAATGTATAGTTACTTCAATATCATAAATATAAAAAAAGAGGGCCACTATAAATGTAATTTTCAATTCAAAGGGGCTCTACCACCTCATAAACTAGCCTGTATATAACACCCATTAACAGTAAATGCTAATGTGCCGCTACAGATGACCATTTGAAGCTTAGAGTATTTGATGGATGGAAGAGAAGAGCGAACTGCATAATATAGGGGAACATTGTTTGTACCACCAAAGAAACAACCAAGAAGCACATCACAGCAGCTAATAATAGTAATTAGTTGTTAATCTGCATAGTATAACACAAACAATACTGAATATATTGTGATTTACTTTATTAAAAATGGCTAGTAAAATATAAAACAAGTTTTGGGGTGACCGTTGCTTTAATAATGAATACTTACAGGCAGCAGCAAATATATTAATAAAAAATACCTTGATATATTTGTAGAAGTCAGGCAAGGGTGTGCCTATCCCTCCATCTATTGTTTTTAAATCATAAGAGAGACTCAATAGTGGTGCCCTCAAGTGCTGAGTCATCTGCCAGTCATTAGTGACCTATTTGTGTTTACTTCTATATTATTCATGCTTGGAGTTTATAGAATAAGGTAATTATCCACTTTAGTTTGGCCAATGGCCTCAGCAATTGTGCCCTCCCCTTCTTTGAATTCTTTTAAAAGTTAAAAATTAAATATGTATGTAGTTTGATACCTAGATATACTAAGTATTAAAGAGACTCTGTGCCCAAAATCAAGTTGTTTGTTTTTAGGCTATTCTTAAAGAGAATAAATACAGAAATGATGCTGATGTGAATCAGTCCTGGGAAATTTCATGTTGTTATTTCTGCATTTAGTTGCTAACAAGCTGCTCACTAATATTAATAAGCTGTTTGATGTGTTAATTAGGATTACAGTGTCTTGTCTATAGAGCTGCAATGTTATCTGGCAGACCTCTCTCCCACCCTTATTCACATTAGCACACTGATCCACAAAATACATTTAAAATATTTCAGAAATTATTTACAACACAGAAAAACTGTAACTGTAACTTTCAATTAAAAATAAATCTGTTTTTGGGTGTCTTTTAAGTACATAACTGGACATGGAAAACATTCTATTAAGAATAAGCCATAATTACATTTTAATTGTCAAATCAAATGTTTTAAAACTAACTACCATTTTATAAAACATAATTAGATGGGCTGCCCCAGCATGACCCTTTTACTTCTCATTGTATCTATTATTCCGTGAGGAGTTTCTAAGCTCATTTTAGAACAGCAACAATCAATAATGTTTTTTTTTTACTATACAAAATGCTAGCATGCATCCTTTTAAAGCATCACATTTAGCTATTATCAGTATATAAATATTATATATTATTTAGTATATAAAAGGATTTAGCATAAAATGCATTTGCCAGTTTGCTTGATACTTATCAATATGTGCAATATTGGACCTGGAGAACTTCTGTTACCTATTATTGCTACAAATCTCTGCTAATGAATCTGCAATGTTTGGAGTCTTTTAGAGTATACGTTATCAAGCTCATCTGAAGGCCCATGTTAGACTGACTTATTTTTTTCCCTAAAAGACTTGCATGATTTGCTAGATTCTATTTAATATTGGACAGTGGGAGGGGGTAAACATGTTCCAACTCACCTGTAAACACAGTGGGGTGGGGAAAGCTGAGCACAATCAGCTTGGTCACCATCTCTGGATAGCATATAGCAATCAGCCAGGCAATCATGCCACCCCAATCATGGCCAATAAGGACACATTTGGTATAACCTGGAAAACATAATGAATAATTTTGATCCTTCTTACAATAAACTAAATAATAAATAAAAACATGTTAAGACTGAGTGCCTAATCTTTTCACCCTCTACTACAGCTTCTACTACTCACATATCTCTCACTGTTGACAATGCCATCATCATTACCACCTCCCAGGCCCATTGTCTTGGGGTCTATTGGACCATGTCCTCTCTTTCACTCCTCACATACCATCATTAACAAAATCATACCATCCTCCTGTACCTCACCCATAACCTTTACATTGTAAGTTTTCTAGTTTTCAATTTTGCTTTGGTTCTTTAGGGAAAGGATTAGTATGCTAGATTCTAATCTCAAAGACAGGGCCCTCCATTAATGTGTTAAATTGTTTTTTATCTTATACTTATCCTATAGAGCTATGGAATATGTTGCAGTTTTACAGATAATAATAATAACAACAACAACAACAATAATAACAACAATAATAATAATAATGATTAAGAAAATAAACACTCTGTTCCTTCTTATATTAGCTTTAAACCGTTTTTGTAAGTTTGCAGTAAAGTGTCCATATGAAATCTGAAGGGGAAAATAGAAAGTACATTTAAATGCTGACAACATAGAAAATGCAGAATTCACCTTTTTATCATTAGAATAGTGCTGCAAAATTAACTTTAAAAAGGTTATATTGCTCAGCTAACATAAAATGCATGTGCTGATACTCAAAAAATAACCCAATAATGCATAAAAACAGTTGTTTAAATATAGTAACACAGAAGCAAATATATGCACAACTCAAGGAAATTAAAGGTGACATAAAAAAGTATAAACTAACAAAGAATATTAAACATTTAATTTTAATAATGGGCAAATATATGACTTGGACAGAAAATACTAATTGGTATTATACATTCTAAATGCTAGATATATTTCTAAATTAAAGGGACTACTGTAATTCCCCAAAACATGTGCTATATGTTTTAATTAGGCATTGATAATTAATACAATTAATAATTAATAATTTAAAATAAAACATTTTAATATTACATTTATTTTCAATGTTTAGACTCATCTGGTGTTGGTTTCCACCCACTATAAGGTTATTGGAGGAGGCGGCTTTTTCTAGAGGGCAATGCTAAACTGTCAACACAGTCAAAATATTTTGAGGGAGGTACTTACAAAAAGGAGGCAAATGGCATATATATTATTTAGAGAAGAAAACAGATTTATTTAAAAAAATTACCTCTCATACCATAAAACTTGCAGTACCAGTGGAAGTTATTATCAACCATCCAGTCTAACCACAGACAAACAGCTATTGTTTTATCATTCCATTGTGGGCAGAATTTGATAACCCCATCACATGATATGTACTTGTTTTTAAAATAATTTTTAACCTACTTACTTTTTAAAAATATATATATTTATACAGTATACCAGCTGTGTGTAAGCACTGGCAATTTAAGGACCACTGTAATCAACATTTTTCTATAAGGTCTTTTGAATAACAACACTTGATAATGTGTAACATGTTTGACTTTACATTTTTCAGTATATATATAATTATTATTTTCCGCAGACTTCCTTTTTATTTAGTAAGCCTACTTCTTGCAGTGTTTGTCTCAACTAATGAGTTTTTTTATTAAGATAATGAGAGCAATTGTATAGTATATGTCACCTTCACCTTGTTCAGAGGCAAACTTCCTGTTTATTCAAATCTTCTGCCCACCCCTTGAAGTAGGTCACTAGGAAATAAAATGGCAGTCTCCACAACAGCACAACTGCATAAAAAGTAATAAACTAGAGGCTGTATTTTCTGACTTTCAAAATCATATTTATTTTCAAGTGTACTTCTTCATTTATTTTAAATGTTTGACCGCAGTCCTTTAATTAAATACTAGTATATGTTTAGTTAGAAGATAATGACTACAGGGTCCTACTGTATTATTTCGTGTTTTAGTTCTTTGATGTGTGAGGTGTAAGATGTTAGTCCCAAATGGTTTTCAGACACTATTTAAAGTAATTGTTAAATAAATCTATGTGCTTTTTATATTTATGCAATTTACTTGCTGGATATAAGTACTTAGTATTAAGTAAAACATTTTTACAAAATGTCTTCAATTAAAAAACTTAGATTTTTTTCTGAAACAAACTTTAGACTTCTAGAAGCATTGATCTTGTCCGATTTTTCATTTCATTTTAAGAGGGTTCATCATAGCAGTGTTTCTTTGTGCCAGTTCAACTGTGAAATATTTGAAGTGTCTGAAAAATCAATGTGACTATAATGCAAAATGTAGCACAGTCCGTTACTTGGTTTTGAGTGGTCATTCCTGATACACAATGAATTGTCAGATGGTCACTGACATGCATTAGACAAATAGAGATGTTGACTCCAGTTAATAGTGATTAACAGCTGAAATTTTGGGAAAAAAATACAGTAATTTTTCTGATATCTTAATTATCAGCCTTTTGATGCAAGCTGCTTACTTCTTGTCTTGTGGATGTAGGTGGGAAGGGGAGAGGTGTCCATTTCAATCAGATCCAACTATCTAACAAATACTCATGAAAACACACTGGAATGATTCAGGTCTGTAAGTTTGCAGGTTTTCGATCTTGCTAAGTGCTTTAAGGAAAGCTCTATGTACACTTGATTCTAAGCTCAGGGCCCTCCATTCTTTGCAATGTGTTAAAATTGTTTTTGTCTTGTACTTATCCAATGTATAGCGCTACGGAATTTGTTGGCGTGATGCAACTAAACAATAATAATAATAAGTGATGTAGCAATACCAAAATTGTTTACTCTATTCGAGATAGCAATGATAATTGGAAGGTGTCAGTTGGGTTCAGTATTAGGTCCTCTTCTTTTTTAACATATTTATCAATGACTTAGAAATAGGACCTGATACTTACCCAACTTACACCTTCCAATTATCATTGTTATCTCGAATATCGAATCTGATAGCATTCAACTTCTATACATTTTTTGAGATTGTCTATGTTTTTTTCATCAGACGGTCCACATTGCACATAGTCGCTAACCGATACAGTGGTTATTGTGTATATTATCTATAGTTTTCTATCAATAAACATATATTTATCTTTCAAAAGTCCCATCTCATTGAATTTCTTATGCGTGGAGGACTACTTTACATAGAAGAGTAACAAAACCTATGATACACGCTGTCATCCAGTTGGCTATTACACAGTGTTCTTCGAACAACCCCTCAGATCTTAGCGGGAGTTGATCGCAACACCACCCGAAAACAACCAACACGAGAGGGACCTCTATCCATTGCTTCAGGCTCCATTATCACCCCATATTATTTGGGGTTACATAAAGGAGATTGTGCGCATTTTAAACCCCATCCCTACTATGATGCTTCTTCTCCAGTTTTGGGCACTGATATGAACAGAACTCAACTAAAAGCAGCAGATCACCATCAACACCAAGGAAAGCGGATAGTCTTTCAGTTTCTGAAGCAAAGACTCTGCACACTGTTGATATTTTGTTTGACTCCTGTAACCAGGAAGGAGGGAACACCGGTGGACCCTACACAAGGTCCAACAATGGAGTCTGTACCACCAAACTGTCACACCTTCCTTGCGCTATGCCTAAGTTGGGGTCATCAACCCAACATCATTATCCACTTGCATCTATTAATAAAGAGTCTCCCAAAATTCTGTTTTTCATTAAAATGTTTTATCTCCATGGCTTACACAGCAGCTAATGTTGTTAGTTTGGTACATACTTCATAGATAAGTGCCCTTTTTAGTAGTCCTTTAAAAGTATATGAGAGAGGCTAAAACACTGGTATAAACTCAAGCTCAAAATCAATTGAGCAATTATAAAGGATATCTCTCATTTATGACATTTTGTGTCTCCTCTAAGTGCACTGTACCGAGAACATGAGATACGTCTTAAACAATCTATAAACTCCAAGTACAATGACTAGTGAGAGTTTCAGGTCACTCAAGCTGTGAGCATTAGCCATCATGACTTGCACTTCAGTGATCATTTCTTTAACGTCTACAGAGCATATTAGAAACCATATAATGTCACCAACTGGATGAAAAGATATAATAGAGAACCTCTGTACAAAAGGCCATTGGGTTTTGAAAAGTAATGAGCAAGTAATGGACCATTATGGTCAGTTTTTTTAATATAATTGTACAATCACATGAGTGTACAATCACATGAAAAACATTTGTAGAGAAAAATGTTATACCATATATAAGTATAAATTACATTCTTCTGTACATGCAAATTAAAAAAAATAAAGTAAAATATTTTTTTTTGTTTTTAAAGAAGAAAAAATTATCAAGAAACTTGATTACATGCACAATGTTTTAGAAAGTAATTAAATTATATAGTTCACTTATATACAATTCTTTACTGCAAATTTCAATTTTCTTTAACAAGCCGGTTTCGACAGTGTGCCCTTGTAAACGATTGAGCGTTTATTATACTTAATAGAAACTAAAATGTTGAATTCCAAAGCAGCATAAATTGTAAATAAAAGCATTACGTTCTGTATTATCGTCTGTATTCGAATCTGTATTCTCATTTGATGTTCTAAAAACATTTTCCCTATTTTCAATTGTAGTTCTCCAATAAGAGTCTCTTTTATATTTTTTGTGTAAAATTGTCTTTTAAGGACTTTAAACCTCCTTTGGGCCTGCAAAGAAATTACACAAAAAACTAACATATTTTTTCATGTTTTTGTTTGTTTTTCTGTGTTTTGCATTTTTATTTCCAGTTCAACTGTGTTTTGTATATAATGCAAACCCGCATTGCAGAAGCACACTTGTAGAAATAAAGAACCAAGGCAGGATTATATTTACAATATCCTATTTTTAAAGAATACATAATAGTATATCATTTATTAGCTACTATATGTGTTGAAATAAGAGCCATCATTTTCTTTGTTTATGCCTTTCTAGGTACACATTCAGGAGTTGCCACATATTGCAAATAAGTGTTTTGCTGATTGTTGTAGTCTCATTATTTTACAGAAAGGAACTTGAACAAGCTGATGAGTCAAGGCAATGCCTGCTCGCAGTGAAGAATAATCTCATGTAAGGACCACTGCACAATAGAAAAATACATATATGTTTGAAAACTTTAAGTCTGACTAAGAACATAATTAATCAGGAAAAAAGTAGTACAGCTAGTTTTTAAATAGATTTTTTGATGCTGTACCCCAGAGGAATCCATGACACTTTGGTGGAAGTTGTATGCTTGTGAGGGGTGTTCACATTTCTGGAGAGCAAATGTCCTGCTTCTGGGCCAGTGCATGGGAATGAGTGTGATGTCATTTTCAGTCTTATCCAGTTATCAAACAAAGGCTCTGGATTTCTTAAATAAGTTTAATTTGGTTAGTGTCTTCATAGCTTAGTCCCTCCATTCCCATTATAAGTTTTGTAGTCCTTCTATGTACTTTTTCCAGTTATAAAATGTCCTTTGCATGAAGAGGCACCCCAAAATTGTACTCCATATTCCAAATTAGGGATTTGTTTCCCTTGCTTCTATATCCTTCTTAATACATGATAATATTTTACTTGCATTTGCAGCTGCTGCTTGGCATTGAGCACTGTTGTATGCTGTAGACCGTGAGGCTTACAGGTCCATAATTCCCTGGATTTGCTATTGCTCCCTTCTTAAATATAGGTGTCACTTCTGCTTTTCTCCAGATGACCTTGTGTTGAGTGAATCTTGAAAAATTAGATATAATGGTTTTGCTATTACAGAACCCAGTTCCCTCAGTACCATTGGATGTATTCCATCTGGACCCAGGGCTTTATTAACATTTATTTTTTCCAACCTCTTTTGGATTTCTTCCTGCGTTAACCAATTATTTGGCAAAGGTAGTGTAGCCCCATTATGTTGCAGTGTCCCAACCACTGGTACCGCCCTTGTGTATACCGAAGAAAAGAACCTATTTAGCTCATCTGCCTTTTCCTGGTCACTATTTATCAGACACTATTTATTTAACATCATATTGTAATGGTCCTATAGATTCCTTCCTGGCCTTCTTCCGATTAATATATTAAAAATATAGGGTTAGTGTTACTTTTTTTTGCAACTAACTTTTCATTTTCTGTTTTAGCCAGTCTAATAGCCCTTTTGCAAGCCTTGTTGATTTCCTTGTACTCCCCTAAAGCAGTCTCTGTCCCCTCTTTTTTGTATAATTGAAATGCCTGTTTTTTACTCCGTATCTTGATCCTTAAACCATTGTTAAGCCACATTGGATGGGATTTACTCCTTCTACTTTTATTCCCACATAGTATATGGTGATGTGTATGTATATTTAGTAAGGATTTGAACTTTGCCCATTTATGTTCAGTATTTTTACCTGCCAGTTCTCTGTCCCAGTCTATACTTTGTATTGCTGCCCTTAGACCATTAAAATTTGCCCTGTTACAATTAAGAATTTGTTGGGCCCCTACAGTTTTGTTGTGATCCCAAAGGTTCCCTTATATAAACATTTGATAAAAAAAGGGTTTGTATAATCTACATGGCTGAAAGCATGAAAATCATTATACACAACTCACAACAAAGCAACATCTCAAACATATAAGAGAACTTATAAAATAAAGATCACTTATATATAAATATAATAGGGCCTCATTCAAATGCGATTTGGCCAACTGAATAGGGCTCTATATAGGCAAATAGCATATTTTTTTTTACAGTTTTTAGTTAGTGAAGACTTTGCTTTTGGATAGAAGTTCACTAACAAAATATGCTATGTGTTTATACAGAGCCCTATTCAATTGGCCAAATCACATTTGAATGAGGCCCATAATCATGTAAGCCTTTACGTAAAATGTACTTATTTATATAATGTAATGTTTTTAATTTTTCTCTAGAATGTTATTTTCTAGAACTTTACAGGCTAGGAGGTAGTCCGTGACTGTCTGGTAGATACATGTTTTGGTCTATGGGCTGTGCTGGTAATTTGGCACCACAAATGGACCATTAGTTCTGGCAAGTGAGTCTACTTCATGAAATAGGAAGAGATTTTGAATAAACAGGTAGTTTTTATCTGTACAATGGGAATGTGACATCTACAGTTGACAGTGCTCTCAGGTTTAATGGAACGTTCATTAATTTACCCTTTAAGCATTAAATCATTTGGAAAGAAGCACAAAACAATCAGCTGATATAAGTCAAGTAGCTCTTATTCTCACCAAATAATACTATTTTTTCTGCTTTCCAAAGTTCCAAACACGTCCTGTAAACACAGCAAATGTTATTTTGTAAAATTTGATTTGTATCAAACTTACCCAGAGAATCCAAAATTTCCTTAACGTCCACAATGATACAGTCAAGCTTGTAACTGTCTTTGTTAGATGGGGCATCAGATTCTCCATATCCTCGTAAATCAAGTGCCACAACCCGGTACTCACTTTTAAATTCACGTAACTGGTGGCGCCAGGAATACCTGAATTTAGGCATATTACAGATAGAAAAAAAAAATTAGCATTAAAGTGCTCACATGAGCAACATTTATATTTCCTTATCAATTTATTGTTACATTTTCAAAATTAAGGCGTACTTGAGACACAAATGGCCATGGCATCTACCATTTGTTAGTACAAGAAATGTGCCAGTCTTTTTTCTTTCTCAATGTATACAGTGCACACCTAGACACCGTAACTCTAAGAATTTTTTTTTTTCACCAAAGCTTTAAAACACACTTTTTATGTGAATGTTTACAAATGGCTTTTCCTACCACATTCTAGCAAAATGGTGCAAATGATTATGTTGCTTTGCATTGTTTATATGTAGGGAAACAAATAATATGCTCTAATACTCATATTGGGTTAAAGGACAAGTATACACACTTTTCATGTTGAACCTATGTTAGTTCACCATTATTATTGAGCACACAATATGGTCCAGATGTCTTCTACTGGGGAAAGAAGGGCCAGCTTACTTCAACCCCAGTTGATAGCTCTTTGACTTTGGTGGGCAAATGGAAATCAATCCCACTGAATTGTCCTTTAAAAGTACCTAATATGAAACTCCAATACCACCGCCCATGCGTTTTGTCTATAGAGACGTCTTCAGGGCTTGTGATCCTTGTGGTGCACCAACTTGTGCTACCAGATTAATGGCCACTGAATTCTCTAACTCTTTCATTGTCATGAGCACAACTGAAAAGAAGTAAAAGATTCAACTATGATAACATTGATTAGGCTGTCTTTGTAATGCTTGAATAATGTTATCTCAGTTGAAGCCTTCCATTTGCTTTCCGTATTGTATGGGCAATGAGAGAGGTTTAATGGAATGTTCATTAATTTACTCTTTGAGCATTAAATAACTTATAAGGAAACACTAATCAATCAGCTGATTTAAGTCAATAGCCTCTTATTCTCAACAAATTCAATAATTCTAATGGTCCAAACATGTCCTGTTAGGAGTTAAACTATGTTTTTTAAATTATATTTTCTAATTAAAGAGTGGTTTGTTGCTGTTTGGACATGTATTAATGTTAATAGTGAACTAAAATAGGTTTTATATGCAAATCACAGACACTTGATATCATAGGGCTTATATACATCCTTATTAAATTGCTATTCGGCCAATTGAATAGGGCTCTATATAAGCACAGAGCATATATGTTTTACAGAAGCTTTTAGTTAGTGAAGACCTTGCTTTTGGATAGAAGTTTACTAACTAAAAACTTCTGTAAAAAAATATGCTCTGTGCTTATATAGAGCCCTATTCAATTGGCCGAATCGCAATTTAATATGGCTGATAATATATATATTTTTTTAACATTGTAACTATATTTAAACAAATGTATCAATAAATGGCATGTTAGCAAAGGAGACTGGGAAGAAGTCTGTATGTAATAAAGTATATAACTAAAGTTAATAATGAATGCAGCACATGCATGGTTAACTGACTTCTTAAAATTGTGTACAAGTTTCTCTGCTGGGACATCATTATATAGCCGGAATGAAATTTGTGATGAGCCCAGCGGGAATCTCACTGCAAGCAATAAACCATCTCTATGCTTTCTGATTATTAATAGCGTGAAAAAGTCTGAGCAGGGCAGAGAAAAGTACAAAAACAAGCTTAATTAAAATGCTGGAAAACAGTTACTTTATTATAACAAATTTAGGATCAATAGACAAACAAGTAATACACAAAAGTACAGTAATCAGAAAAAAACTATAGGGATAAGGATTTTCATGATATATTTGCATCTAAATGTGTTTTATTCCACCTTCATTTTATTATAATTAATATACATTATCAATCTACTATCAATAAGCAGGGATTATTGATTATTTGGATATATATGTAACCAAAGACAACCGAAAGCATATTTTTTAAAATACTTTTAGTCGAGAGGTGACCATATTTTAATTGTTTGGTAGTTAGCCTGTATATATGTATATGTATATATGTACAGTAGAATCCCGGCTATCCAGCACTCAACTAACTGGGACTCTCAAGCAACCAGCACCGCCAATTATTCCCCATTTTAAATAAACTCCTGCTAAACCGGCATAACCGGCACTATCCGGAGTTCGAGGCTGCAAAAAAAAAAAAGCTAACTTTTTTTCTAATTATTTATTTGGGCCTAAATGGCCCAGTTTAGGTGCTAATGCCTTTTTAAAGGCATTTTTATGTATTTTGGGGGGTTTAAGGGCCGTTTAAATTCGGGGACTCCAGATTAACCGGAAACTACACTTATACAGTATATGTATATATGAAGAGTGAGGTAGCCGTCAATGTCCACTAATCCAGATGAATAATCAGTATTGCACTATATAGTGATACCTTTTTTATTGGACAAACATATTTATAGGTTTCATGATAAGCTTTCGAGAGCGTTCCTCTCATTGTCGAGTCAGAGTCAATACTGATTATAGATTCACAAATATAGCAAAAAATTCCAGGATTAACAAATAAAGTTCTGTTCAGCCAGCCATGTAAGTGTGTGGGGGTGCAGACCAGAGTAAGTAAATTGGTGTCGTAAATAGTTTTACATCTAAGGAACCATAGAGCTGTAACCAAACTCAAGAGGAAGGCCGAGAACAACAATTAAAAAAATCAATAAATACATATATATATTTACAATCATGAATGTTGGAGGTTACAAGAAATTTTGATAATGAGATAAAAATTCCATGTCTACATTAAGGCCTGAGTTAAAAAGCTTAGAATAATAACAAGTTACATTTAACGTACTGTTAAAAAGTATTTGCCCCATTACTGAAACAAGCAGTTCTTGCTCAAAAACCTACCAATGTTTCTGAATTACAGCAGCTTTGTGATGAAGCATGGTCTAAAATTCCTCCATAGCAATGTGGAAGACAGATATTGAAATATAGACTGCGTTTTGTTGCAGTCTAAAGGTGGCACAACCATTAAGGGGGGTATTGATTTATCACATAGGAGATATAGGTATTGGATAAATAAATTAAATAAAATTAAATAAGTAAAATAAAATGTGTTATTTATTCACTTGGGTTCCTTTTATCTAATATTAGATTTTGCCTAACATTTGAAAACATTCAGTGTGACAAGTATGCAATAACGCAGGGTATTCGGAATGGGCAAATACATCTTCATGGCAATTTATTGCTACAGTTACCTGTTCATTTCATTCATAAAAGATAAAAGCTGTCTTTTTAATTATTTTTCTATTGTTAAGTGCTTAACACCAGATACCAGATTAATACCAGTATACAAATACCCTCTGAGGAAACCACCACAGTGTTAAAGTGGCCGTTCGGCTTTTTGGTAAATGAGTTACTCTAGTAAGTTCAGTTATTATGGATATAATAGATAGGCATTAGGAAGAGTTAAGCAATACCATTCCTGAATGTTACAGCCTGCAAGAAATGTATTTGTGTATTGAAAACTGACAGCAGAGCACTTCCAAACATGATACTATGTGCGTAGACAAAGTCTTTGATTTTAACCTACCCTAGTTTCCCCTTTATTTTTCACTGAAAGGATTTTCAAAAATGGTCATACATCCAATTTTCTGTTTCCTTCAATTTATAGTAGGATATTTAGTGAGCTTTGAGGCTTTTGTTAGAGAGCCTTCCAGGCAGGAGGATCCACTGAGATGCTATCCCTTACCATAGACTCCCTCCTATTCCCCTTTTTTTCTTTTAAGTTTGGATGTCTGTTTTCCGTTAAAGTCCAAAATGTAATTGTGTTTTTAAGAAAAATATTTTTATAAGCGCCACGGTTCAAATTAAATTAAATAAAGTGACTTTTTAGGTTTTGTTTTTGTTTGTTCAGATAGTTTCACTCATTTTAACACGATTCAGTGAAAAAATAACGTCTCCCCAGAATATAGTAATAATCTTTACCTGTTGGCTTTATTATTAACATTATTCTTTACTATAGGAATACATAATGGGTTTCATAACCAAAATAGTTAACTGCTATTTCATTTAGAGCACCTCAGGGGCACACTTGCAATTTGTATTATGTCAGTGATTATAAGGGCCAGTAACACATTGCACTGTTATTGTATATATTAAAATCTAATAAAGACACTAATCTCTCAAACGACTATCATATACATATATTTCATACTTGAAACATTACAAATTTAAATTTTTGCTAAAAAGTAATATTGCTTATATAAAAACACTCTGCTTACAAACTCAAATTTACAAACACCACTGTTACGATGAGAAGATATATATATATATATATATATATATATATATATATATATAGTAAAATAATAGTACATCTGTGTTCACACTTGAATGTCTTAAGCAAGTTAAAAAACCTGCTTCCAGCTCAGAACTCCAAGAAAAACAGTTATTACACTGCATTCTGGGAAGCTGAGATGGGACATGCAAAAGAACCCACAAATGCCTCACTTTTCAATCCATAGCCATTTTCAAACATGGATATATATACATATATATATATATATATATATATATATATATATATATATATATATATACTACTGTATATATATTAATCAGAGTATGACTAAGAGCAGAATTCAAAATGTCCTTCAAAGGTAGCTTTTAATTGGCAAAATAAATGACGAGGCCTCTCATGAACCCCAGAGGCACACCTGAAACAAGGATGAAGGGTATGTGTGTGAGAGGGGCATTTACGATTTTGCATAATAGATCTTGAAATTACCGTTGACTTTACGAACCCACCCCTCACTCCAGAGATAAATAAGGTAAAAACACCCACTTTACATTAAATCTAGCAGCACATAAGACAAGACATTACGGTTCTATATGCAGATGTTCAAGTCAGACAAGATGGAAACTTTCTACAAACAGTTCTCAAAAAATGTTTGCTTTTTCTAAAAATAGGTTTACCCTGGATCTTTAATAATTCAATGGAGATATCTTTAACTGCCTACCACAGTTCATGCAGGAAGTTAGTGGGCTAAGGTGGAATCCAAAAAAGTCGTGAACTTCTTATTAAAGGGACATGAGGATTCCCTGTTTTAATACTAAAATATACAATCTAAGGGCCTCATTCTATTATCGGCCGTAAATCGGCCGTAAGGCTGCGATTCCTTGCGGGGGTTCAGTTAACTCGCGATTCTATTATACGGCCCCGCAAGGATCTCCCCTTACGGCCGGCCGCATATCTTGAAACCGGCCGTAAGCTGTGAAATCTAAAAACGCAAAAATAAATTCAAGCCTGCACTGTACAGCTCTGTAAATGCTAGGGATCATATTGGGGGACATGAGGATTAAAAGTAACCCCCTCTCAAGCTTGCACATCAGCCCAAACCCAAGTTCAAATTAACTGTTTATTTTCCGGCTGCGGCGTGGGCGGGTCTGAAGTGCTCCAAGCACTCTGGACTTTTTACATGGATATTTTACGGATATTAAAAATAAAATATTTTACGGATTTGAGTATAGGGTAATTATGTGCTATTTTTTCTAACACCTAAAATCCCTTTATAGTCTTCTCAAAGTGCAGGATGGCTTTATTTGAGCTATTTTATGTGCTTAATTGGTGCTAGCGGGACCTCTTTCCTGCAAGTAAGCTGCAGCTCGCTTTTAGCCTTGCAGAGAGGGTTCCCGGAGCAATTGAATTGCAAATAGGAATTTCTTACGGCCGAAACTCTTGCGGCCGTTTTAGATCAAAGGCTTTCCTCCGGCGCGAGCGGCCGCAAGAGATAGCAAGGCACCGGCCGCAAGCCTGCCGGGGCCCCCGGCCGGAAGGGAATAGAATAGCCGAATAGCTTGCGGCCGGTCCTTGCGGCCCCGCAACGGCTGCGGCCGCTAATAGAATGAGGCCCTAAGTGTTTATATGCATATTTAAACATCCTTTTATTAACAAGTGCTTAAAAGCTCTGTTTTTACTCACTGAAATCTTCCAAACAATCCCTGCTAATGTCTGCCCCATGTAGCTCATACATACAATGTTTTTTTTATAGATATACTAGCCGATGAAGGGTCTCAAGACCATGTTACAAAATTGCTGCTGAGACACAGTTTGTCAATGTCTAGTATATCTACTACTATTAAAACATTGAATGCATGAGCTACAGGGGACAGACCTTTGCAGGGATTGTTTGGAAGGTTTCAGTGAGTAAAAACAGAGATTTTCCGCACCTGTTAATAAAATTATGTTTAAATATGCATATAACACTTAGGTTGCTTATATTAATATTTAAAAACAGGGAACTCTCCATGTCCCTTTAACTAAGGCTTTAAAGTTTTGTAATTTTTAAATAAATGTTGACAGCCTTATTAAATTGTGATTCGACCAATTGATTAGGGCTCTATATAAGCACAGAGCATATTTTTTTACAGAAGTTTTTAGTTAGTGAAGACCTTGCTTTTGGTTAGAAGTTCGCTAACAAAATATTATGTAAAAAATATATGCTGTGTGCTTATATAGAGCCCTATTCAATTGGCCGAATTGCAATTTAATAAGGCTGTAAATGTTTAAACTTATACATTCTTATTTTACACTTTATGTTCTTATTTAAAAGGAAATCACAAACAATCTCTTTACATAGTGCACACACAGATAATACATTACCAGAACTCTGGAAATCCATGAAGAAGCAGCATCAGTGGTTTGCCTCGCTCTCCCGCTGCTACATAGTGGAACCTTAAGCCAGAATCCTGCAGACAGCAAAGAGAATACAGGCAGTGATGATGGATCTACAGCATAGTAATGAATCCTTTGAAGTAGTCTCTGATTTCAGTGCACAGAATGCAGAAGGCCTTCTAAATTTCAAAACATCACAACAGTATACAAAATAATAAAGTATAGTGTATACAAAATAATAATGTATAGTATAAGTGGCGGAGCTAGAGAATGGAAGGCCCTGGTGCAAAAATTTATTTTGGGCCCCCCTCTGGGGGGAGGGGGGGTTGTAAAGAATGTTTTGCGCTGGGCCACCCTGGGACCAAATCCTTCAGTGCTCCTCCCCAGACTCCTTATATATATATATATATATATATATATATATACTATCTCTAGATAGAATCCAGTTCCTTTCAACATCCACCACCACTACTCTTAGCATACATCAATACATAGCACTCAGACCTTGTCAGCAGACATCCCCTCTCAGCATCAATTCCTGCCTCCACAGCACCCAATCCCTTTCAGCTCCCACCTCACATAGCACCCATCCCTATCTCCTTTGCTCCCCTCTCACATAACCCATCCCCACTGTACTTTGCTGCCACTTTGCAATCTTACCTTCTTCCCTGATACACATCCCCAGCATGTTGAACTGCTTCACACTGCAACACCCCTGAGCTTCAGTAGAAAAGCTATTTTTTAAACAGTTACACACAGGCTGGGGGTTGTGCGGCCAAGGATGGGGGCCATGGCGGGCTGGGCCAGGTTAGGAGCCCCAGAAAGGCCCCTACACTACAGAAACAAAAATGGAAAAAAAATGGCACAGCACAGGGCCCCCCTAAGAAGAGGGCATTGGTGCACTGCACCACCTGCACAACTAGTAGATCTGTCCCTGTATAGAGTTCTTACCCTACTAGTAAAAAGATATAGTGTCTCCAAGAGAAGTTGTCACTAAAATAGCAAAGGCCTTGAAACCAAGTTTTTTTTTGTTCACTAAGGTAAAAGAGTTCAAACCTATCCAGGATTGATACAAAAACCTTGTGAAAAGGAAAGTGCAAAACATCACCCGTGGTGAAGCAATAACAGAATATTTGTTCTTGGTCCCCTCCATCGATGTAGCTGATGTTGGCCGGAAGCTATGACCAATTTGATCTGCTTAGAGGACTATGGATTGGTAGGTGAATGGAATAAAGGGAGGAGGGGTGGGTGTCGTGAACTTTGTGCACAAGGTATAAAGAAGGAAACTGGCTATGTAAGGGGTAGGGGGAAATGTACCTCCCACAATTCCAGGTAATGTACCTGGCCATTTATTCACATGTTTAAAATTGTTCTTACAAAATTAATTGACATTAAATCTCCAGTTTTCTGGAAAAAAATTAATTCCAGAATAATAAGAAAACAAGAAAACAAGCAAGAAAAAAACAAAACAGTTCTTTAAATATACACAGTATTTCTAAAGGAGATTAAAGGATGATTTAATTCAGCTCAATTGGGACCACACCACTGTGAAGATCTGTTAAAAGCATGTTGAAATATCTTTGGGATTTTTTAAATACATGCAGTTTTCACTGATACATAAAACCAAATCAGTGTTTACATGTGTAACAGACTGCCCAAAACCTGCTCCATCACTGCAACCAATCAGGTGGCAGGGTGCCCCCCCCCCCCCCATTCAAGTCAGTACGTTTTTTGTCAGACTGATTATATTTCCAGTGTGAAGGCAACAGAACTTGTAATGAGATTAATACTTTCTTACCAGCAGAAAATTCAGGTTTCTACACTCTCTGGATTAAGGGGGTTGCTATTTATCCATGCAGTGATCCCTACAATCAAAAATGTAACCCTTACCACATCTATCTGTTTTATCAATCATAGCCTTCCCCCATAGAGCCTCTCACAGCCCATGATGGACTAAACACTGTGCAAATTAATCATGCAACAACCACTGGGCAGAATACACTGTATGTAATCAATTATTTTTTATAGCTGTTATTAATGTAATTAAAAAATATAACATTTTAGCATACAATCTTGTGCTTACACATACCATAAGGAGCATTTAAAGTGCGTTCAGTGGCCCATTAATAAATGTAGTTAAAATATATAAAATGTTTGGTGTGCTATATTATAAAAAGTATGTATTTAACAAAAAGCATAAAAGAAACTTTATATTCGAAATGTCTCCTATTATCTTATGTGCTTTGTTAGTGTAACTTCTTACTTTTATTTTTTTCAGATGTTCTCTGGAGGGGATCAGCCACTGAAAGAAAGTGAGGGAGGAGGCTATGGTTCTCATATAGACTCTCCAAGCTCCTTCTTTCCTTTCTCCTCCTTGCTCCCCCTCCAGCCAAGTCATGACCCTTCCCTCGAAATCTCTGCCAGCAGTCACTGTATGTAAGATTAATTTGTTCACAAGTATGACTCGTAAGGCTATATTGTTGCTCTAAGGGACAAGTCCCCCAGGACATTACATTTGAATCAGTTTATTCTGCTGACACTTCATCTTAAAGAATTAAAACATGTTGAGACACATTATTATGATGATCCAGGGGTAGGGGAAATTACTGCCCAGGGCCACCTGCTATAGACTACAGGTTATCTACCCACAAGGACCTTGGGTTCTTGGAAATCTCGGCACCAGCACCCTGATATCTGGCTTCTATATCGGTCCGAATCTCTCCGTCAGGAATCAGCACTTCCAGGAGTCTCAGTGACCATGCTGTGGTAGTGATCAGGACAGGTTACTTAGAGGGTGGAGATAGGTTCAGTATCCCATCCACCAGGAACAAAACAAGAGAACATACCATTTCTATATGTCAGTGCACTGTGTTTATTTTTGGAAATCAAACAATATTTATAGAGGGCTAGATATAGATGGGGTGTATACAACACAATAATGACAGGTAAAGGCAGATAAACACAGGAGATTGATTCCACGTTGGGTCTAATAGTCTGGCATCCTGTCTGGCACCTGTGGACAATAGGCCAACCTCCATTACACACATGTCACCTCTAGCTGTCTAGCACATCAGAGATGTAATTAGCTTATCTGGCAAACAATGGAACAAAACAGATTACAATACAATCACTGATTCCTGTCTGTCTACAATGTCTCATTGTAGACCTATTTTGTTTAACTGTTTCATGACCATTTAGTTACAGTCTAAAAATAACACAGAACACAGTAATATAACATGGAGAATTACATGTAGTATACTGGATAAGGCAGGGACATATGCCATAAGACAATATGAAGCATGGTGGTACATATAATTCCCCTACCCATTTTCCAATGGGGCAGTATGTCCTCTATGGTGGCTTAATGCACCAGGATCCAGGCCCTGGAAAGGGGTCTGTGACAATTATTATATATATTATTTCTGATGCAATATAAAAGAAGTAGCTAAACACTCATGATACTTAATATATTCAGACAGTGCCGTAGACTTGGTGGGAAAAACATAAAAAAGTTAATTCTCTTTTTTTACCATATTGAAATGTAGGTCAGGTCCCAATTGAGATTCCGGGCTGTGAGGCTGTTAGGGTGGCATAAGAAGCCTTAAGGATACAGTGTAGTGCTTTGATGTAGAAGACACAAGGGCCAGATAACATGTGCCGGGCATAAATTAGACTGGAAGCTCTATGGGGAAAGAATTCATTAGCAGAGAAAGGAACGATGACCACACTTTGCAAGCCAAATAATGAGTATTTAAAGTATGCAGTAGCAAAAACATGTAAAGGAATATGGATGTTTTCTGGATTTTACTAGGTATATAATATATTTGTGTATCTATTTACTTGTGTGAACTTTATTTTATTAAGAAGTGCTTATGAACTTTTTTCTACCTAAAATCAAACTGCACTGGGACTGCCCACTAAGACAGACTCTGGAGTACTGGATGTGCAGTGCCTCATACTAACAAACCAGTGACCATCTCTCAGCAACATTCTACAACAAGCTGCTGAGATGTGGTCTGTAATTGGCTAGGACACTGCACTGTACATCTGGCACTACAAAGTGTGGGCCTCAATCAATTGTGATTTGGCCAATTGAATAGGGCTCTATATAAGCACTGTTATGAACAGAAGGGCCCACTGCACCGTTTGGGGTTCATCCATTATTATATATGTGGTTAGAATGTACTAACAACTTGCTTAATAGTTATATGTATATAATGCATACATGTAGTTATATCATGGATGTAATAAGTGCATATAGTACTGTCATTGATTAACATTAAAATACTGTATCTGTATTAGAAGTATAATAGTAGGCTATGCTTAGATAATAAAGTTAATGCAGTCATATCTGGGATATACAAAGGTATATGGCTCTGTGATCGGCCATGTGTGACTGTTCTGACTTTAGCCTGGAAGGGGGAAGGTTAGTTTTAAAACACTATAAGTTAAGATCTGGCAACTGGGGGATGTATCATGGGATAGACATCTCCTAATTGGGGAGAGTGTAACAAACTAGAGGAGGGGTATGTGGAGGGAGTGAGATGTTTTTTTAGATATCTCTGTAACAATAAAGAAGTGCCAGTCTGATTTTGGACACACTAAACAAAGATAGTGTCGGAGTCTGCTTGTACTAATCAAAGGTACATGGTGTGTGATTCTGGGATCCTAAGAAAAGAGGTCTGATGGTGCCTGTCTCTTCAGAAATGATGCTGTCATCTGAACTGTCCGCTGGTGTCGAGATCTGAACAAACAGTTATGATCCATAGAGAGAGAGAGAATTGGGGTGAGCGTAGTACCCCAAATCTGGCGGGTGTAACAAGCACATAGCATATTTTTGTACAGACGTTTTTAGTTAGTGAACTTTTATCCAAAAGCAAAGTCTTCACTAACTAAAAACTTCTGTAAAAAGAATATGCTATGTGCTTATATAGAACCCTATTCAATTGGCCAAATCGCAACTGAATGAGGCCCCCTGTATCTGCATTTGCTGCAGTGGACAAACCCATACAGCGACTATTTATATGATCTTAGGCAGTAAAAAATAAATGTTTATTATTATTATTAATATTATTATTATTATTATTATTAACTTTTAAGCACTTCTTATTAAAATAAATTCCGCTAAAGTAAATAGATACACAGCTATATTATATACTTAGTAAAATCCAGAAAACTTCCACATTCCTTTAACTTAAAAGACTCATGGGTTGATTCACATAAGCCTTTAATATTAGATATCTTCCTGTGAGCTGTACCATGTAGGGTCACCCAAGATTGGCAGGTCATGATAGAGAGGTCAGATAAATAGTGGTCCACTCGAGAAGTAATTGGCAACCCACTCCAGTATCTTTGCTAAGAATGGGTGAGCACAACCAGACACAAATGTCCCCGACGTGCTGCGTCCATATGGTCACTGAGAGTCGGACATGTCTGAAGGACTGAACAACAACAATGTATCTCTTTACACCTGTGTAATTTATTTTAATGCTTCAAAGTTTTTTCTGCCTAAAATCTTACAAATAGTTCCTAGCTGTTTGTAAGGAACTCATGAAGACAGTGTACGTCTAAGTACAGGGATTGTCCTGTCTCATAGCAACCAATCAGTGGCAACATTCTGCTTGAGAGGGGTCACTGACAGGCACATTTGCAACATTGCATTTCACACTATGATACAGTTATTTTTTATTAATTGCATCATGTTGTTTCTGACTCTCTCTGGTCATGCTGATCCACTTGGCTTTTCATGGCAGAGGTACTGGAGTGGGTTGCCAGTTCCTTCTTCATTGGGCCACAGCATACAGCTCCTGGTATTCCTAGTCAGTCTTCCATCCAAGTACTGACCAGGCCCAACTGTGCTTGGCTTCAAGGTGGTGTGACCTCTTGGTTCCCTGACAGGAGCTGAACCTAGGTTGTAGCGATGAAAGCACTGAAGCCAAACCACTGGACTATCGGGGAACATCTATACAATTATTACACTTCACTGAATTTGAAAAAGTTCTCAAAGCAGCAAATTCTCACGGTCTGCACAATTCTGACATAAAGCCATGCCATTCATGGAGATAAGTAGCATATTACTGTCTTCTTGTAAGCAGTTTGAGGCACTACTAGTGTGAAGCCCCTTCCTATAGTTGTGGCATTAGATCACAGCTGAGGAAGATGTCACCTCTTATCAGAGAAAAAGCATGAAAGTGGGCGGCTGAAGGAAGTGTGAATCTGTTATTCAGGGGATTTCTTAACATTAGGCAAAGTGTACATTTTATATCATAATTAAATTGAAAAAGACACAATTAATTAGCTAACCCAATTAAAACATTTATATAAAACTAAAATTAATTACCTTTACACTAAAAATTGTCAACCATTTCTCTGACAGTCCAGCATTATTATTTTTTCTCTTGTTACACACTGGAAAGGGGTCACATAAGCAATGTACATTGAAATGGACGCTGTAAATTAGCAAACATGTCATGTCTGTGAAGTATGCAATATACTAACAACATCAGCAGCTATGTAAGCCTTGGACATAAACAAGTTTTTAGGTATATATATATATATATATATATATATATATATATAAATATAAATATATATATATATATATATATATATATATATATATATCTGTAGTGTAGTGTAGGGTCCCCCTTGCCCCCTCTCCGAGCCCCCAAAGCTGCAACAACCCCCATACCCCATAGAGGCAGTGGTGCTTCACGTACAGGTAGTAAGGGAGGAGTAGCAGCTATGGAAAGGGTCTTGGGGATGGGTGCTGTTATTAAATGGGGTCTTGGGAAGGGGCACTGAGTGAGTTGGTACTGTGGGGATCCAGCACAAAAACATTTTTACAACCCCCCATCGGGGGATGGGGGCCGAAAATTGTTTTTGCACCAGGGCCCTCCATTCTCTAGCTCCACCACTACCACCAGTGAACCCACAACACCCGTCTCCTCCACTCTTGAAGAGGTAGAAAATATAGGAAAATGCCTACTCAGCCTCCTTCCAGCAGGATGTGTGGAAGATACAAACATGGCTTTATTCACATACAAATAACAACATAAGCAACTGTATAAAAATCTTTATCTTTATCTTAGTAGGTTTTATTTGCAACACACTTCACACTATGAAGTTTTTCATTTGTGGTAATGAACACACTCTCACACATTCAGCTACACACAGGTGATATTAATAACATGCCAGGTATGCAATAAGCTAGTACAATTATCTTGGAGAAAGTGTTCTCCTTTTCCAGATTGCTGCTGAGTTGGTTGAGTTATACACATTTGTAAGTGTGGTTTGAGAGTACTTGTATCCACCACTTCAAGGGACATGTAAGATTTCACTAGGAATATAATATACCTATGTATCTATTTTCTTTATTAAGAAGTGCTTGCAAGTAAAATACTTGCCTTTATGCAACTTCCCTCTGTAGCTCATGAGTACACATACTGTGAAATGCAGTGTTTCAGATTAGCCAGTCAGTGACCTCTCTCAAGAAGCATGTGGCAGAATGTTACCACTGATTGGCTGCTAATTAGAAGCAGCTCTGCAAGCTGGATTGACAAGTGGTGCATTTCTATATTATACTGTTATTTTGCACTTGTTACTGAAATGGAAGGTTGTGAAACCAAATGCCACCAGCTCCTTTTAAATAATCATTTTTATTTTGGTTTCTGGAATACAGTAAACAGATATCATCTGTAAGGGGGTTGGTATGGGGCAAATATGGTTGTTGTAACACTAAGAAACAGACAGTGACATGCTGTGTATCAGACCAGCATGAGGCACTAATTGTGTGAAGTTTTTTAAGTCATGACTGTGCAAGATGTAAACACTCATGAAAACAGAAGGAAAAGGGGAGACTCCAGAATGTGAAAATCTGTTACTCTGGAGGCTTATTAGAAGTTAGCGAAGTATTAATGTTGTATTCCCTTCTGGATCGATACCTTGTTCTGGTGAAGGGGCTTGTGTACCTCAATGAAGATGTGAGTTATACCATGTAGGGTCACCGAAGATGGACAGGTTATAGCATTGAGGTCAGACAAATCATAGTCCACTGGAGAAAAAACTGGCAACCCACTCTAGTGTCTTTGCCAAGAAAACCTTATGGAAAAGCATGACCAGAAACATAATTATAGATGTGCCTGGCGTGCTGTAGTCCATAGAGTCACAGAGAGATGGGCACGACTAAACAACAACACAAATGTTATATCACAATTTAATTGAGACAAAACAATAAATTGCCTAAACCTCATCGATTATTACACTTACCATTCAGTTATCTCACTGCGTGATAAAGATCAGATGGAGTATACAAATCAATAAAGTGTCAGGCTCTATATAAGTAAAAGTAAATATGACCTTGATCGTGATCAAAAATTTAAATAGCTGTTCCACACACATATACACACACATTATACTTGTTTTAGACATTCAAATGTGAACACAAATGTACTATTCATTTAGTATATATATATGTATGTATATATATATATATATATATATATACATACACAAATATATATATAATCATAACTATCATTCCAAATGTTATACTGCAATCAGGTGTGTAGGAGTGGAAATAATTCTGGGAGGCAGCTAGTTAAGGTATATATACAGACACAATCTTAGGAACTATGGGTGGCGTTATGTTATAATTTACATACAATATTGATGACCATGATGGACAAACAATTGTATATGCAAGAAAAATTTAAAGTTGTGCTTTTCCTACTACAAGAAATTAATGTTGTTTTGTATAATAAAATGCTTGATTTCTTTTATAAATATATGCTTTCAATATTTCAGGAACCAGTTAATTTAGCACAACTTGGAGCACACTACTGTAATGTACTCCTGAAAACATGTTGAATTACTTTTTGAATTTTTTAAATAGGTGCTTTTTTTACAGACAAAAATCATAAATGAAATTCTGTTTACATGAGATTTTGGCATGCCTCCAGAGAGACTGACAGCAAGAACTGTGGGCAAAAAGATGATTAACCCTTCCCAAATTCAACTGTGCAGGGAAATAACTGCTAGAAACTCACAAATATAGTACTTGGGGGTTAACTGATGGCTGATGACATTCCTGAAAGCAGTAAAACCATAATTCTTTCTGTTCACAGAGCTTGTAACGGCCATTCCCTGTTCCCGGCAGATGCTGTAAATCATGGAGCAGTCAGCAGTGTGTTTGTAAACAAACCTAAGACTGCTAATGTTTAACTGTTCTTAGTTAAATTAAAAAAGAGCAATAGATCAATTTAACATAGAATCATTTGCTCTTTCACACAATGAAGAGCACTTATAGTCATCAAGTCTTAATATTAAATTGGTAGATATGTCCTTGTAACTATAATTAAATGTCATGACATCATGATTTCAAATAATCATATTGTAAAGAGTTTTCCAACTCTCTACATTCCTAGAGTACACTATATAAAAATGCATTATGACTTCCAATAATTTGGTCTACAGCCCAAACTGTTCTAATATCCTTAGGGCCAAATCTGGATGCCAACTGTAAATTTGAAGTTGTGCCACCAACCATTCATAAACTGTGTACAGTTGTAAATATATATGGCCTAACTAACCTGCAGTTGTAAATATATATTGAACTGTAAATCGTTTATAATATTTTAGTACCACTGGTTAATCTGCCTGACACAATAGAAGTAACCTTGAGTGATCCATGCAAATTCCTAAATAACACACACAGCACAGTGCCGTATCATGCCTTCCAATAATTTGGTGAAGTGTCTGCTCCTTTGATAAAATCATCTACGCCAGATCCCTCTTGTGATGCGAATTGTACGGATAATTGCTCCTGGGGTGCAGTAATTGCCTCAATGTTAAGGCATGCTGCATGTTTACAGTCAACTTGGCGGTTCAAATTATTATTCCACTAACGTGATATTCAACACACAGTGAAAGAAGGTGACCTGCAAAAATGGTACGTGCTTTGTGCAGAAAAAGGCGAAGACCACCGACTATGGAAACAAGGCAGATATATACACATTAAATACATTTAGAATGATAGGGCAGTCAAGTGAACATCTTATTATAAGACATTATTTAAAAAAAAAATCTTATTTCATAACTATGTAATACAGCCAGCTAAAAAATAAAAAAATCTCTATTTTTATCGAGGAGAAAGGCAATGCAGAAATTACAATATGCCCTATTGCAGAACCCATTCTGTGTGTGGAAGCTTTGTTGATATAATGGAGAGCTGTGTCATTTTTCAGTGGGATGAGATTTCCATTGTTATGTATCAGTAATGATACTAAAACACTAAGTGATGAAGTGTTAACACTTACTATGGATTATTCACTTAAAAATGCCAGTACATCTAACAGAAATGAAACACAGAAATATAAAATATAATATCCTAATATAATATAATACCCTGAGATACTGAGCTTTGTGTACAAATGATGCAGTAGTTCTTTGCTTGTATGATAGTTGTTTAAGTAAAGAAGCGCACTGTTAACTACAAAGAAAAATAAGGCACGAGACATTACTCAAATATAATAAATACACTAGATTTTTGCATATCGGTTATAATGCATTGTAGGGATGATTGAACACTACATTTTAACATTCATATTTAATTATTGCAGGACTGATCAATACATTATTATAATCAATTGCATTCATGATTGCAGTGAGCTAATACTGTAGGTAATAATATTCATTTAATTTCTCTACTTAAGAGTGACAATTAACAGTATAAACCAGGAATTGATCATGATGCTGAGTATAATGTGATGGGATGTCATCTAAGGCTCCTGCACAAAGTTGCACCCCAATTATCTGCAGGATGGAGGAATGTAATACAGGGAGATGGCATGGTACAGGGGGTCTGTGGGAAGGGGCTGCCAAAATAGGGGGCTTACCTTTAACCGCACATAGCAGTGAGTGCCCAAGAAGGGGTCATTGAGGCAGCTGGGGGAGACCTCCTTAGGCACCCTTTTGAAGGTCCCCCTGGGTCTCATTATGATGCTGCAGGAAAGTTTGATGAGGGCAGTGCAGGTGCAGAGCAGGCAGTACAGATAGACCAGCACCCAAAACCCTGCAGCACGCAGGCAGCCAGGCAGCATGCTGTCCAGAGAGAGATCCATGCTGTGCCCAGGCACCAGAGGACACCCTCCACTGGCAAGGAGAGCTGTGCAGAGGAAGTCATGGAAACAAGAGGAAGAAAAGAAGGGAGGAGGAGGGGAGGTGACAGAGGAGAGCAAGGAGACAGGATGCTGCCTCTTAAAGATACATCCTCACACAGCATCAGGACCAGTGCTCTGGGGATGCTCTCATCACACAGCACTAAGGGATGTATCTGCAAACAACATACTGTAATGCTGTAAAATAAGATCTAATTAAACAGTTCCTGAGAAAATATGAAAGAGGCAGGATCTGGATTTATAAAATATTATTTATGCACAGTGCTGGATTTGAAAACTGATAAGGACTATTATAACAGTTATAAAAATCATATATTTATCCATTGTATCTATTCAAAAGAGCATACCAGAAATAAGACTTTATTGCTATTTATTGAAGTCCCATATTATGTTTTTTAGAAACTAGTTAAATGTTTTTAGAAAGCAAGAAAAACAAATACAAGTATCAGTATCAGTCCCTTGGGATCCTATTATTATACATCACTAATAAAGGTGTTTGCAAACAGGATACTATAATGATATAGTTACATAGTGATTGAGGTTGAAAATACTTTTAGTCCATCAAGTTCATTATATTTGTATTGTAACAGTAAGTTAATTAAAACCTTATTGTAATGTGTATTAAAGGTGATGAATGGATAAAACACTTCTGAAGCAATCCAAATGGGGAAAGATTTGGATTCAATTGAAGTATTGTACAGCTCACAGACTGGTAAATAACTCAGGGATGCTTCACTTTAGCTACAAAAACCATAAGACAATGTATAGCCAGCTTTTTGTTCTCTTTCACATTATTGTGGAGTTTGGCGCTGGAGCTCATCTTGCCCACCCATCTGCTCCTCCACTGCCTTATGCAGGTCCTCCTGCCCACCTAGCTACCCCTCTTCAAAGATCCCATGCAGCTCCTACCTATGCTGTTGCAGCAGAATCTCCCTGTCAGCATGTCACCCTGGTACTCCCTGTCAACCTCCTGTCCCCCAAATCCTCTGTCCCTTTGCTAGTCAGGTACAATAATCATCAGCGACCCCTGGCACTACCAGTAGTCCCCTCTCATGCACATTCATTTGCAGTGTCTCTCTATAGATACCTGTTTCTCATCAGTAGTCTCCTATAGGCATACGATCGCTTAACTAGTATCCATGTTGGCTATGACTGTATACTTGAGTCTGGAGAGGATAGTTCCATGCGCCAATAATTGCGTACTGTTAGCATCTTGTGGTATTTTTTTTAACATAGTTATTTTAACATTATTTGTTTTTTGCTTTTATTAGATTATTACAGGTACCTGGGATTGTTCAGTGTCTCATTTAGCTGCTTTTATGAGAGGCTGAGTTTACATGTAGGTGTTTGGCTCACTGTGAGCACCCGCAGGGGTTTGTTAAATCATTGAAGCTTCTGGTTTCTTCACCTGCCCTGTTCACGAGCACATACTCACAAGCAGGTATCACACACCAATAACTGTAAGTCCTGTCCTGCACAAATGTAAATGCCCTTATCACACATGCTACCATCACCAAATTACCATGGATGGCTCCAGGGACCAGAAGATGCATCAACATTTCTTCTGCTGCTATGCATAAAACTTTTAAAGTTCGATTGAAGTATTAACCTTTGTAAAATCATCAGTTAATTGTTGGTGTGCTGTACGCTTTACAATAGCTAGGTGAAGAAGTAGCTGTATGTTTTGCAAGAACTCATGAATATATTAATCATTCCTTAATGGTGTACAACTGGTGGGAATAAATTCTCTTTGGGACCAGAATTGTCTAAAATCCTGTGTAACACCAAAGGCAAACTTTGTTGTTGTTCAGTCCTTCAGTTGTGTCCGACTCTCTGTGACCACATGGACGCAGAACATCAGGCACATTTCTCTGTGATTCTGGTTGTGCTTATCCAAATGGTTTTCATGGCAAAGATACTGGAACTGGTTGCCAGTTTCTTCTCCAATGGACCATGGCTAGTCTGACCTCACTGCTATGACCTGCCCATCTTGGGTGACCCTACACGGTATCACTCATAGCTTCATTGAAGTAAACAAGCCCCTTTACCACGACAAGGTAGCAGGGGAAGGCTTACTTAGAGGAAGGCTTACTAAGAGTATGTATAAATAACAGCAGTTTTATCATGTTCTTGCTTCACAGTAGTGACAATTTGCCCAGACTCACAGAAACGCAGGGTGCATGTTTAGGAGGCAGGTGATAGTCTTCTTTAAACAGGAGTTTTTAGTGAGGTTTTGAAGGATTTGAGGCAGGAGGATAGTCTGGTGGAGGGAGGCAAGGAGTTCCAGAGAATAGGGGCAGAGCGAGAAAAGTCCTGAAGGCGGGAGTGAGTGGAGGCAATGAGAGAGGAGAAAAGAAGAAGGTTGTTAGCAGAGCGAAGAGGGCTTGTGGGTGAATACTTGGAGGTAAGAGCAGAGATATAAAGGGGTGCAGTGTTGTTGAGGGCTTTGTAAGTTAGGGTCATGATTTAAAATTTTATTGTGGAGGTTACGGGAAGCCAATGGAGTGATTGACAGAGAGGAGCTGCAGACACTGTACGTTTAGTATGGTACATGAGTCTAGCGGAGGCGTTCATTATGGATTGATGGGGGATAGACGTGTGGTGGGTAGGCTAGCCAGAAGTGAGTTGCAGTAGTCAAGACGGGATATGATGAGGGATTATATTGGAATCTTATTTGTGTCTTGTGTAAGGTTGTGACGTATTTTGGAAATGTTTTTTAAATTGAAAAGACAAGATTTTTTCAGTGACTGTATATGAGGAATAAAAGAGAGGGCAGGGTCCAGTAGAAACCTGAGACAATGGTCTTGGGAGGTGGCATTGTTGACAGTGAGAGAGATGTGAGGAATTGACGCTGTAGTAGATAGTGGAAAGATTAAGAGTTCGGTCTTAGACATATTGGCCCTCATTCTATTATCGGCCGTAAATCGGCCGCAAAGCTGCGATTCCTTGCGGGGCTCCTGTTACCTTGCAATTCAAATAGACGGCGCCGCAAGGATATCCCCTTAAGGCCGGCCGTATATCTTGCAACTGGCCGTAAGCTCAGAAATCTTTAAACGCAAATATATATTCAAGACGGCACCTTAAAGCTCTGTAAATGCTAGGGATCATAAGTTGGGCTTGCACATCAGCCCAACTCCGAGATTTCATTAACTGTTTATTTTCCAGCCGCAGCGTGGGCGGGTCTGAGGTGCTCCAAGCCCTCTGGATAAAGCCATCTTGCACTCTGAGGAGACTATAAAGTTATTGTAGGTGTTAGCATTCATAGCACAACATTCCCCTACACTCAAATCCGTAAATAATTTTTATTTTAATTTATGTCAAATATCCATGGAAAAACATGGATATTTGACATAAATTAAAATAAAAATTATTTACGGATTTGAGTGTAGGGGAATGTTGTGCTATGAATGCTAACACCTACAATAACTTTATAGTCTCCTCAGAGTGCAGGATGGCTTTATTATGGCTTTATTATGTGCTTAATTGTGTGCCTGCGGGACCTTTTTGCTGTAAGTAAGCTACGGCTCGGTTTTAGCCTTGCAGAGAGGGTTCCTGGAGCAATTGAATAGAAACCGTGATTTGCTTGCGGCCGAAACTCTTGCGGAAGTTTAAGATCAAAGGCTTTCCTCCGGCGCGTGCGGCAGCAAGGGATAACAAGGCGCCGGCCACAAGCCTGCCGGTGTCCCCGGCCGGAAGGGAATAGAATAGGCAAATAGCTTGCGGCCGGTCCTTGCGGCCCTGCATCTCCTTCGGCCGATAATAGAATGAGGGCCATTGTGTTTGAGATGGTCGGTGGACATCCAGGAGGATATGCTTGAGAGGCAGTTGGAAACACGTGCTAGAAGAGAGGGGGATGGATCAGGTGCTGATAGGTAGATTTGAGTGTCATCTGCATAGAGATGATACTGAAATCCAAAAGATGTCACATTCCTCCCTTTGTCTTCTACATCTGATGATGAACAGGATGATGAGTGTTTACAAACTATTGACAGTGTTCTTATTCCTAGACCATATTTTCAGATTCTTCTGCATAATCCAAATGTTATATTCTTGGTTGAGGGGTCCTCCTGCAGACTTACTGATTTTGATTAAAGGGCAGGCTATATTATAGTTTCCACCCTTTAGGTAATAAAGCAACATCCTTGCCTCCTGGCACCTCAGCCCAGCAGGCTAAACTGTATGTTCTTACTAGAGATTTGTTGTTAGGTCTAGGAAAATTAGGAATATTTACACTGATTCCTGGTAAGCATTTGGAGCCTGCCATGATTTTGGTCTATTCTGGAAGTAAAGAGGCTTCATTACTTCCACAGACAAAACCACACAGAACAGTCAAGTTCTTCAAAATATTTATGTTTGGTTACCCCACCATGATCTTTGCTGTTTGGCTCATGGCGAATCACACGTTGGCTCAGACACCAACCAACCAACCAGCCACCAATTCCTATATAATAGAGCCTATCTCCCCTTGTACCTGTTCTCTTGTTCATTGAGATGTTGGACGCGATTGATAACCAGTAGTACGATTACCATGATCGTTATCTTCAGCTTAAACATAGATACAACAATTATCATCAACCATTGCACACTTCTTGAAATGTAACTATGCACTTATATTATTAGCAACCCAGAGTTTATATAAGATAGTGTCTTCTCTCTGTAGTTACTCTTTCTTAACAGATGTTAGTACATTATATATCCTAGCAAGTTAAAAGAACAAGGTGTATTAAGTTTTAGAGGCTGAAGTACAGAGCAAAAGGAAGATAGGGCTAAAAAAGAACAGAAAACAGAAAAATGCAAAAAAATAAAAACACAGACTCAGACAGGAAAGATCTTCTGTATTCACTGTTTTTCCAACTCAAAAACTATTTATCTTAATCTCTTGGGGCCAATTAGAATTTCTTATCAAAAATATCTGCTGACTCAAACTTAGGGGCTTGTCCAGTTTGATTTCTCTTTTTCTTAGATACCTTCTGCAATTCATCCAAATAACAATTTATGATTTCACTTCGTAATAAATGTGCACATGCAAAAAATCCTCAAATAAATAACCTACTAATTGCTCTCTTTAGAATTACGTTCAATAGGAAATTACCCTCATTACCCCAAGTTTGGTACTAGTTACAAATGTCTAGCACTCTAAACTTCTTAATCACTTGCTTATTTTCTTCAGTATTTTTTTTCCATTGATTTACAGCCTCATTAAATTGGGGCTATGTTTGAAAAAGTAGCCCATAGGAAAAAAATAGGGCTGAAGGCTATAAACTAGCCTCTCAAACTGGCCCGCAGACGACCTGTGGGTGAAAACGCAGGACAGACAAAAAATTCCTACATGATGAGGAACGTGGAACTTTTCAGCCCGCAAACCCTTACGTTGCAATATTGCTATTAAATTGTAACAAAGTCCCATGTGAGCTAACCCATAACATGCAAATGGAGCCGAAAGGCCGAGTGCAGGGGAGGACTTGCAAAGGCTCTAAAAGCCTTTACGCTAGGGGCGTGAGCAGCCAAAGAGACCCCCACACCAGCCCCTAAACCTCCCTCTGCTCCCTATATATGCCTCTAAACCTACCCCCTGCAGCCTCCCCATATTAACCCTTGCAGCGGTGGTCCCGAACCGGACCCCCGCTGCAGTTCACTAGTTAACCCCCTGCCAATGGGGTACTTCAAGTACCACCCCAGCACCTAAATTTAACCCCCCCATGCTAGGGGTCCCCGCAGTGTCCCTATACTACCCCTTGCGGCGGGTCCTTAAAGGACCTGCTTTAATGAAAAAATTAACCTTTGCCGCGGGGGTACTATAAGTACCCCCTGGCACCTAAAATTAACCCCATCACTAATGTTGGTCTATCTAGACCCCCATGAGCCTCTAATTAACCCTACCAGTCCCATAAGGATTTATGCAGACCCTTATAGGACAAGACTAAACCCTCAAAATTAACACTATAGGTGCCACGAGGGTCCTCAGGACCCTAATGACACAAAGTCTAAACACTACACTATTAACCCCCCTCTAAACCATTAAACCCCCTCTACACTATTAACCCCACCTCTTCCCTATTAACCCCCTCTACCCAATTAACCCCTACACTACCTACTTAACCCCCTAATAAAAATCCCTAGCACCACACTAAGTACCAAAAATAATAAACCCACTAATTACACTATAAAAATAAACACTACATTACAGAAAATAAAACAGGATGACTAAAAATAACAAACTACATTACAAAAAATAAAAAAAAGCCTTATTACTGAAAATAAAAAAAAATCAGAAGACGCAAAGGTGAGCCAAACAGAATGGATACACACCCTATATCCCATTCTGATTGGCTGATGTAACTGTCAATCAGATTGCAGCCAATCAGAAGACGTAGATGCTTGGAGCCAATCAGAATGGGATAAACCCTGTGGGGTGTATCCCATTCTGATTGGCTGAAGACAATAGCGCCTTCTGATTGGATTAGAAATGATTGACAGTTAAATCAGCCAATCAGAATTGGATACAGGGGGTCTATCCCATTCTGATTGGCTCACCTTTGCCTCTTCTGATTGGCTGAAAAATGCTGTTAATCATCTTTCAGCCAATCCGAAGGCGCTATTTTGAGAGCCCTCATTTGCGGCGGAGAGCTCCTCAAGGGAGAAACTCCATTAGATTTTTTTTATTTTTTAGACCGTCTGTTTTTTTTGGAGGGGCCCTGTCTGCAAACTCTTCAAGGAGGACCGGGGCATCGCTGGATGGGCATTTTGGACAGGTATGTGGTTGATTTAGAATGTTGTATTTATTTATGTATTAATTGTAATGTTTCTTTTTTGCTAGGTGTGCCGGACCTGGAGACATTTATTGAGGGCCCTTGTCTGGGATGAAGCACAGAAGACCATCGTCACTGGAGGGGCATTTGGTTAAAGTAAGTGGTCTTATTTACCCTATTCTAGTTTTATTAAGGGCGGTTGCTTAAGGTGTAATGTAAGTTTTTCAATTGTATGTAATTTAGTTTCTTATTATATTTTTCCCCCAGTAATGTATAGTTACATAGTTACATAGTAATTCAACCTTTTAAGATCTCCTCTGATCTGTAATATGCTGATTAGATGTTAATAAATAGATTAATTAATTGATTGATCCAGAGGAAGTCAAACAAACAAAAAAGAAACAAGTGAAACTTTGCCAATCGTCTCAAAGCTACTGGCGACCGTATTCCTCCCTGGATCAATACTCTCTCTCTAATTATCCAGGATAGCCCCGAATGCCCTTTTGTAATTAGAAATAAATCGAATCCCCTTTTAAAGTTATCTATCAAATCCGCTGTCACCACCTCCTTTGGTAGAGACTTCCACTGTTTAACCCACACCGTCGCTGTGAAGAACCCTTTTCTTTCTTTAAGGTGGAATCTTTTTACTTCTAACCTCAAAGGATGTCCTCTTGTCGGTTGAAAACCTCTTGGCACAAAAAGCTCTGTTGACAAATCTTTATACTGACCCTGGATGTATTTATATAAGGTAATCATATCTCCTCTTAGACACCTTTTTTCTAGGGAAAATAAGTTTAATTTGGTTAGTCTTTCTTCATAACTTATTCCCACCATTCCCATTATTAGTTTTGTAGCCCTTCTCTGTACCTTTTCCAGCTCTAAAATGTCCTTTTTATGAAGTGGTGCCCAAAATTGTACTCCATATTCCAAATGAGGGTGTACTAGGGATTTGTATAGTGGCAGAATTATATTTGCTTCCCTTGCTTCTATACCCTTCTTAATACATGCTAATATTTTACTTGCCTTTGCAGCTGCTGCTTGGCAATGAGCACTATTACCTAGATGGTTGTCCACAAGTACTACCAAATCCCTTTCAATATCAGACATCTCTATATTTGCTCCATTAAGATTACAAATTGCATGGCTATTTTTCCTTCCCACATGCATAACCTTACATTTATCTGTATTAAATCTCATCTGCCATTTAGTCGCCCATTTCTCTAATTTATGCAATCCCTTTGGAGGGAAAGTACATCATTATGTGATTTATTTACCTTGCACAACTTCTTGTCATCAGCAAAAATGGAGACAATACTTTCCAGTCCTACTTCTAAGTCTTTAATAAATATGTTAAAAAGGAGAGGACCTAATACTAAACCCTGAGGAACCCCACTTACCACGTTAGTCCAAACTGAGTATGTTCCATTTACAACAACCATTTGCTTCCTGTCTTTTAGCCAGCTCTCAATCCATGAGCAGATATTTACTGCAATTCCTGTATCCCTTAGTGTGCACAATAGTCTTCCATGTACCACTGTATCAAAAGCCATGTACCACTGTATCAAAAGCCTTTCTCTCGCACTCACTCTCACCCTCTTTCTCGCGCCTCTCTCTCTCTCTCTATTTCTCTGTCTCTCATACCCCCTTTCTCTCTCCTCTCACACTCCTCTCTCTCTCTCACTCTCTTTCGCTCCCTCTCTTTCTGTCCTCTCTCTATCTCACTCTTTCTCTCTCACTCTCTCTCTCTCCCCTTTCACTCTCTCTCACTCTCTCGCTCCCCCTCTATCACACTCTTACTCTCCCTCTCTCCCTCTTACTCTCTCCCTCTCTCACCCTCTCTCTCTCTTTCTCTTTTTCTCTCTCTCAGTCTCACCCTCTTTCTCTCTCTCACTCTTTCTCTCACTCTCTCTCCCTTCCTCTCACTCTCTCTGTCTCCCTCTCACTCACTCTCACTCTCCTCTCTCCCACTCTCTCTCTCTCTCTCTCTCTCTCCCTCTCACTCACTCTCACTCTCCTCTCTCCCACTCTCTCTCCTCTCTCTCTCACTCTCTCTCTCTCTCTATCCCTCTCTATCTCACTCTTTCTCTTTCCTCTCTCTCTCATTCCCTCTCTCCTGCTCACCCTCTCTCTCTGTCTTCTCTATCTCACTTTCTCTTTCACTCTCTTTCTCACTCTCTCTCACTCTCCCTCTCTTTTACGCTATCCTCTCTCACTCTCTCTTTCCTCTCTCTCCCTTTTCTCTCTCCCTCTCGCTCCTCTCTCTCTTCCTCTCTCTCTCTCTTGCACTCTCTAATTCTTTCTCACTCTCTCTTACTCTATCTCTCACTGTCTCTCTCCTCTCTTTCTTTCTCTCTCACTCCCTCCCTCTCACTCTCTCTCTATATAGTTCTAATTATGAAGCTATAAAATAAAGATAAGTACAACCACTAGAGGGCAATCTGAGCAGATATACATATTGTAGATGAAGTAGAGAGAGCTCATGCAGTTGTATAATCTTGGCTACACATTGTACTAGAAATTGTTCCCTACAATAAACTATTCAGCATTGTTTGTGTGGCTCCTTTATGCTAATGGGTGATCTAACTGTATGATTACATTGAGGTGCATTATTTTTGTGGAATGGGTTATTAAATAGCATATGGAAGGAGCACATCACTCTCTCTCACACTCTCTCTCTGTCTACCACACTTCCTCTCTCTCCTCTCTCTCTCCCCTCTCTCACCCTCTCTCTCTGTCTTCTCTCGCTCTCTTTCACTCTCTCTCTCTCATTCTCGCTTTACCACACTCCCTCTCTCTCTCTCTCTCTCTCTCTCTCACACTCCCACACTCTCCTCTCCCTCTCTCTGTCCTCTATATCTCACTTTCTCTTTTACACTCTCTAACACACTGCCTCTCTCTCCTCTCTCACTCTTCTCTCCCCTTCATTCTCTCTCCCCCCTCCCTCTCTCTCTCACTCTCTCCTCTCTCTCTCACTCTTTCTCTCATTCTCACTCTACCCCACTTGCTCTCTCCCCTCTCTCTTTCACTCCCTCACTCTCTCTCTCATACTCTCTCTACCGCACTCCCTCTCTCTCTCTCTCTCTCTCTCTCTCTCACACTCTCTATCTTCCTCTATCTCTCACCCTCTCTCTCTCTCTCTCTGTCCTCTCTATCTCACTTTCTCTCTCACTGTCTCACTCTCACTCACTTGTGGAAATAATACACATACCCTTACATTTTTAGTGTGTAGTTTAGTTAAAATCATTGTTATTTCTTCTATAACTGTAAACAAGTCCTTCTTCCCATAATAAAAACATGCTCAGGAGACAATAAACAACTATTTAGCCTAAACAAATATGTATTTCAGTAGCTCAACAAGGCCAGCTCTTGCCCTATGCGCAGAGATTATAGGTGGGAGTCTTTTTTGCGCATCTAGTGCGACGTACCAAGACATGCTTGATGCATGCTAATCAAATGTGTTATATCTTATTGGTCTACTAATATCAATAATCTTGTATTGGCTGTTGGTGGGTTATACCATGTTTCTAAAAGGTGGGAATGGATTATCCCATTGTCTTTATGTAAACGATTATAAAAAGCTATGTTGTTTAGATTTCTGCCAGTCAGTCAGTCAGCAGCCATTTTAGATACTTTTTTGTTGCTGGCCCATGTTTTGTATAAATAAAATCTAATAATAAGAAATTTATCAGAGGCCTCTGTTTTTTGTTATCATGACTGGGTTTCGGAGTAAAAAGTGGTTTGTGGGTATGTTTTTTTTCTCTAAAATACTCCCCCCCCCTCTCTCTGCCCCTCTCTCTCCACGCTCCCCCCCCTCTCCCTATCTCTCTCTCCACTCTCACTCTCTCTTCCTCTCTCACTCTCTAACTCTTTCTCTCTCACTCTTTCTCTCACACTCTCACTCTCTCTTTCTCTCTCACTCTCTCTCCCTCTCCCTCACAGGACAGGTTCCACTTAGAACAGGCCTCGCTATGGTAGACCAAAGAGTATCTCAGAAAAGTGAGTATATCTTTTTATGTGACTACACTGAAGAAATGACACTCTGCTACAACGTAAAATAGTAAGTGTACAGCCTCTATAACTTGCTGTCCCCTCAAAATAACTCAACACACAGCCATTAATGTCTAAACTGTTGACAACAAAAGTGAGTACACCCCTAAGTGGAAATATCTAAATTTGGCCCAAAGTGTCAATATTTTGTGTGGCTACCATTACTTTCCAGAACTGCCTTAACCCTCATGGGCATGGAGTTCACCAGAGTTTCACAGCTTGCCACTGGAGTCCTCTTCCACTTCTCCATGATGACATCACAGAGCTGATGGATGTTAGAGACCTTGCATTCCCCCACCTTCCATCTGAGGATGCCCCACAGATGCTCAATTTGGTTTAGGTCTGGAGACATGCTTGGCCAGTCCATCACCTTTACCTTCAGCTTCTTTAGCAAGGCAGTGGTTGTCTTGAAGGGGTGTTTGGGGTCGTTATCATGTTGGAATACTGCCCTGCGGCCCAGTCTTCGAAGGGAAGGGATCATGCTCTGCTTCAGTATGTCACAGTACATGTTGGCATTCATGGTTTCCTCAATGAACTGTAGCTCCCCAGTGCCAATAGCACTCATGCAGGCCCAGACCATGTCACTCTCGCCACCATGCTTGACTGTAGGCAAGACACACTCGTCTTTGTACTCCTTACCTGGTTGTCGCCACACACGCTTGACACCATCTGAACCAAATACGTTTATCGTGGTCTCAGACCACAGGACATGGTTCCAGTAATCCATGTCCTTAGTCTGCTTGTCTTCAGCAAACTGTTGGCAAGCTTTCTTGTGCATCAACTTTAGAAGAGGCTTCCTTCTGGGACAACAGCCATGCCGACCAATTTGATGCAGTGTGCGGCGTATGTTCTGAGCACTGACAGGCTGACCCCCCACCCTTTGAACCTCTGCAGCAATGCTGGTATTACTCATACATCTATTTCCCAAAGGCAACCTCTGGATATGACACTGAGCAAGTGCACTCAACCTCTTTGGTCTACCATAGCGAGGCCTGTTCTAAGTGGAACCTGTCCTGTGAAACCGCTGTATGGTCTTGACCACCGATTTGTACTCACTTTTGTTGCCAACAGTTTAGACATTAATGGCTGTGTGATGAGTTATTTTGAGGGGACAGCAAGTTATAGAGGCTGTACACTTACTACTTTACGTTGTAGCAGAGTGTCATTTCTTCAGTGTTGTCACTTGAAAAGATATAATAAAATATTTACAAAAATGTGAGGGGTGTACTCACTTTTGTGAGATACTGTATATATATATACAGTCAGGTCCATAAATATTGGGACATTGACACAATTCTAATCTTTTTCGCTCTATAGACCACCACAATGGATTTGAAATGAAACTAACAAGATGTGCTTTAACTGCAGACTTTCAGCTTTAATTTGAGGGTATTTACATCCAAATCATGTGAACGGTGTAGGAATTACAACAGTTTGTATATGTGCCTCCCACTTTTTAAGGGACCAAAAGTAATGGGACAATTGGCTGCTCAGCTGTTCCATGGCCAGGTGTGTGTTATTCCCTCATTGTCCCATTTACGAAGAGCAGATACAAGCTCCAGTGTTCATTTCAAGTGTGCTATTTGCATTTGTTGCTGTTAACTCTCAATATGAGATCCAAAGAGCTGTCACTATCAGTGAAGCAAGCCATCATTAGGCTGAAAAAACAAAACAAACCCATCAGAGAGATAGCAAAAACATTAGGTGTGGCCAAATCAACTGTTTGGAACATACTTAAAAAGAAAGAACGCACCGGTGTGCTCAGCAACACCAAAAGACCCGGAAGACCACGGAAAACAACTGTGGTAGATGACCAAAGAATTATTTCCCTGGTGAAGAAAACACCCTTCACAACAGTTGGCCAGATCAAGAACACTCTCCAGGAGGTAGGTGTATGTGTGTCAAAGTCAACAATCAAGAGAAGACTTCACCAGAGTAAATACAGAGGGTTCACCACAAGATGTAAACCATTGGTGAGCCTCAAAAACAGGAAGGCCAGATTAGAGTTTTCCAAACAACACCTAAAAAAGCCTTCACAGTTCTGGAACAACGTCCTATGGACAGATGAGACTAAGATCAACTTGTACCAGAGTGATGGGAAGAGAAGAGTATGGAGACGGAAAGGAACTGCTCATGATCCAAAGCATACCACCTCATCAGTGAAGCATGGTGGTGGTAGTGTCATGGCGTGGGCATGTATGGCTGCCAATGGAACTGGTTCTCTTGTATTTATTGATGATGTGACTGCTGACAAAAGCAGCAGGAGGAATTCTGAAGTGTTTCGGGCAATATTATCTGCTCATATTCAGCCAAATGCTTCAGAACTCATTGGACGGCGCTTCACAGTGCAGATGGACAATGACCCGAAGCATACTGCAAAAGCAACCAAAGAGTTTTTTAAGGAAAAGAAGTGGAATGTTATGCAATGGCCAAGTCAATCACCTGACCTGAATCCGATTGAGCATGCATTTCACTTGCTGAAGACAAAACTGAAGGGAAAATGCCTCAAGAACAATCAGGAACTGAAGACAGTTGCAATAGAGGTCTGGCAGAGCATCACCATGGATGAAACCCAGCGTCTGGTGATGTCTATGCATTCCAGACTTCAGGCTGTAATTGACTGCAAAGGATTTGCAACCAAGTATTAAAAGGTGAAAGTTTGTTTTATGACTGTTAATCTGTCCCATTACTTTTGGTCCCTTAAAAAGTGGGAGGCACATATACAAACTGTTGTAATTCCTACACCGTTCACCTGATTTGGATGTAAATACCCTCAAATTAAAGTTGAAAGTCCGCAGTTAAAGCACATTTTGTTTGTTTCATTTCAAATCCATTGTGGTGGTGTATAGAGCCAAAAAGATTAGAATTATGTCGATGTCCCAATATTTATGGACCTGACTGTATATATATATATATATATATATATATATATAGAGAGAGAGAGAGAGAGAGAAAGAGAGAGAGAGAGAGAAAGATATGTATATGTAGATAGCTATATGTATATATATTTTATAAAGATAGATATATACACAGAGAGAGAGAGAGAGAGAGGACTTTCATAACATGCATAACATGTAAAATAAATGTTGTGAAATACACCTTTTCCTTTAGTGCTAGGACATTTTAGATAGAGATAAGAAAGTAAAGTTAAATTGTAACTACAATCTAAAAACATTAGCAGGACAAAGTGAGAGATTAATACCTGGCACTGTTTCCATGACCTGTATGCACTGCTCACATCTGCCCCTGCTTCTAATAAAACAATCATCACATCATCTGACATTAAACAAGAGCCAGTGTCTTCTTCATAAATAGTGGGCACAGAATTAGAATCACAAGGAGCTGCTCCTTGTGATAGGTTAAGAACGTCCTAGATGTTCCTTTTTAGAAATTGACACATTTTGAAGTCTTCATATTATCGTGAAAGTATCATGCAAAACAGCAGATCGTTTTATTTTATTTTAATGTTTCCTTTAGGAATCGCTGGATTTTTTGTATCAGTCGAGAAGCTTTTGTTTTGTCTAGGCTGGTGGCAGTCGTTGCAATGACAATGATTTAAATAACAACATTGCATGGGGAGATGGGCTGTTGTTATTTTCTATTTTATTGCACTGTGTGAAAGCCTTTAGAAGGAATAATATACAAGAACATGTCTATTTGAACAAGATTATAAGTAGGAGTCAACATGGATTTTTGAGGGATAAGTCATATCAAACAAATCTAATTAGTTTCTATGAGGAGGTTAGTAGGAACCTGGATCAAGGCAACTCCATGGATGTAGTCTTTTGGGATTTTGCAAAGGCTTTTGATACAGTGCCACATGGGAGACTATTGTGCAAACTAAGATATACAGGAATTGCAGTAAATATCTGTTCATGGATTGAGAGCTGGCTAAAAGACCGAAAGCAAAGGGTTGTGATAAAAGGAGTATACTCATATTGGATAAATGTGGTAAATGGGGTTCCTCAATGTTCAGGATTAGGTCCTCTCCTTTTTTATTTATGAATGACTTAGAAGTAGGACCAGAAAGTATTGACTCTATTTTTGAGGATGACACACAATTGTGCAAGGTAATTAAATCAGATAATGATGTGCTTTCCCTCCAAAGGGATTTACATATATTAGAGAAATGGGCAACTAAATGCAGATGAGATTTAATATGAATAAATGTAAAGTTATGCATCTGGGAAAGGAAAATAGCCATGCAATTTATAATCTTAATGGAGCAAACCACCTGCTCAATGCCAAGCAGCATCTGCAAAGGCAAGTAAATTATAAGCAAAGATAATTCTGCCACTATACAAATCCCTAGTACGCCCTCATTTGGAATATAAAGTCAAATTTTGGTCACAAACTCATGAAAAGGACATTTTAGAGATGGAAAACGTACAGAGAAGGGCAACAAAACTAATAAGGGTAACGGAGGAGCTAAGTTATGAAGAAAGACTAACCAAATTAAATGTATTTTCTCTAGAAAATAGGCGTCTAAGAGGGGATATGATTATCCTTATATAAATACATCCAAGATCAATAAAAGGCTTTGTTAGGGGAACTTTTTTGTGCCAAAAGGTTTTCAACTGACAAGAGGACATCCCTTCAGGTTAGAAGTAAAAAGATTCTACCTTAAAGAAAGAAAAGGGTTCTTCACAGTACGGGTGGTTAAACTGTTGAATTCTCTAACAAATGAGGTGTTGACAGCGGATTCAATAGATAGCTTTCAAAAATGGGTTGAATATATTTTTAAAGTAAAGGGGCATTCAGGGTTATCCTGGTTAAGAGGGAGCATTTTTTCCCCCTTTTGATACAATTGATAAAGTTTGAATGTTTTTTTCTTCCTATTTGCTTTTACATTAACTAAAAATGAATCCATATATTACAAGGGTCTAAAATGGTTGTACTTGATGGACTAAAAGTATTTTTTTAACATCAATTACCATGTAACTATGCAATTAAAATAATTTTTCAAGGCTACAATCTCTTTATCAAAACAAGTTCGCCATTTGATTGCAGTACAATATGGTGTCTTTCATGATAAAATGTAGCACCCGGTTAGCCAGTAAAAGGAATCATCTCCACTAACATTATTTTCTTTTGTTCTGCACCAAAAACAGTACTACACCTCACCTACTTCAGTAGTTACAGGTAGTTACAGGAACCTTTAGATGGACTGGGCACACTATTTTTGAATGCATTTAAAAGAGTAGATTTTAAGCATTATATTTAGTTTTGTTGCATGTATATATTAAGTAAAACAGGTTGAAACTGAACAAGAAATCAACAAATCATACTGGTGTATATAGGTCTTATTGGCAGGCAAATATATCTCATATCAAGTACCCTCTTTCAGGGTTAACAAAGTAACTATTTCCTGTACCTTTAAGGCTGAGAGTCCCTAAGGAAGGGCAGATCAGCGAGGTGAGAAAAATAACTGGTAAAGGACTAGTTAAAGCACTGATCAGTTGCTGCTCTTCCTACGGTCATAAGTGCCCCACTACATAGAGCTGGTCATAGCAGATAACCTAGTGTGGCACATTGCCTGTCTACACTAGTGTTGAGCACAAGACAGGAGGCTTTAATAATAATTTTTCAGAATGTTACTATATAATAATATAGCCAGTGTTACTTGAATAATAAAAACAAATTAAAGAAAACAGGTCCAGCTCCCACAGGAGCACTAGTTTCCATCAAAACTCCCATCCAGCTAAACCTGGCTGTAACAATGACAAAACAAATATTTTGTTTTGAAGCAAACCGAACACCTGGACTTCTAAAGGATACAGACCAGTGATTGTGAACAAACATCAACTCCAAGCTGTGCCCCTCTCTCTCTCTCTCTCTGTCAGTTTCTCTCTCCGGCCCAGGCTGACTGTACACCTAGTTATTAGCAGCCACACCCAAACTCCAACAGCAGTCTTACGTAGTCTCTGACAAGGTGCATCCAATCAATTGCTCTTTCAGACCTCTTGGGGAGAGAGAGCTTTGCCGTGTTTGTGGCTTACATAAACCGTTTGTATAACTCTGTCACATTAGCTATATCTGTGGTGACTGCGGCATAAATGGAGATGGGAGTTTGGAAATTGTTTCTCTTAAAGGAGAAGTTCCACTTACGTACAGTAAAGTTCGCAAATGTGTACATTCTTTAGCTTTGGTCCTTTATTGCTACCAGACCTATGTAGGGTGTATGAGGTGAGCTGCTGAAGAACACAGAAGCATAAATGTCACTGTAGTTTATTTGTTCCATTTGTTTCCAGACCATGAGGTGTATAATCAGATCAAAAGGCCAGATTGTTTCCTCCTAATAATGGCTCCCACTCCTTTCTAATATGGCACACTAGGCAATTTGCATATATGTTCTCTAGTTGGATTGTTTACCCTTTAATGTTTTCAGCGTCTTCTAAATAATAAATACACATATTATTGTGGCATCTGTGACTGTGTGAGCCGCCCAGGGAGAACAGTCCAGTATTTACATGAGAATATTCATTATAAGTACACTAATATTGTGATTATCTGTATTTGTAATGCACCAACATATTCCATAGTGCTGTACAGGAGTTCTTTATTAAAACCTTAGAAAGAATGGAGGGCCCTCTTTTTGAGCTTAAAATCAAATGTACATAGAGCTTGTTTCCAAGACACTAACACAAGATTGAAAACTTGCAAACTTACAATATGAGGTATTAAGTGCGATACAGGAGAGTGACAAATACAAGATGGCGGTGTGAAGGCAAGTTGTTCAGTCAAGTGGAGGTGTCTGTGTGTTGTACTGTAGATTGTGGGTGTAGGTGTTATTAAGCTGTGGAGTGTGCAGTTGTACATATTAAGGCTGAAGGTGATAAGATTTTTTAAACAGGTGCATTTTTAGTAATTTTTTTAAGGTTTTGAGGCAGGAAGATAATCTAATGGAATGGGGCAAGGAGTTCCAGATAGTAGGGGCAGCACAAGAAAAGTCTTGAATGCGGGAGTGAGAGGAGGTGATAAGAGAGGTCATTAGCAGAATGCAGTAGGCGGTTGGGAGAGTATTTTGAAACAAGGGCAGAGATATAAGGGGTTCACTGTTGTTGAGGGCTTAATTTGTTAGGGTCATGATTTTAAATGTTGATTCTGGAGGCTATAGGAAGCCAGTGGAGTGATTGACAGAGAGGAGCTGCAGACACTGAGCATTTGGTATGGATGATGAGTCTAGCAGAGACGTTCATTATGGGTTGGAGGCGAGACAGACAAGAGATGGGTTGGCCAGCAAGGAGTGAATTGCAGTAGTCAAGTTGAGATATGATGAGAGAGTGTATTAACATTTGAGCTGGGTCTTCTGTAAGATATTGACGGATTTTGAAGATGTTTTTTAGAATCCCAAGACAATAGGCCTGGGAGGTGGGAGTGATATTTGAGTAGTGAAAGCTGTAGTAGAGGGTGGAAAGATAAGGAGTTCAGTCTGCTAGAAAGGCAGTTGGATAAGTGAGTTAAAACAGAGGGGGATAAATCTGGTGCGCAGAGGTAGATTTGAGTGTTATCTGCATAGAGATGATACTGAAATCCAAAGGATTTTATAAGGGTAGCAAGGGAGGATATGTAGATGTAGAAGATGAGGGAGGCCTAGGAATGAACCTTGGGGTACACCAACAGACAGAGGGTGAGGAGAAGAAGAGGTGCCAGGGAAGGAGACACTAAATGTACAAACTTCTAGATTGGATGTGAGCCATGAGAGAGCTGTGTCCTGGATGCCAAAAGAGTGGAGAGTTTGGATTCGAAGAGAGTGGTCGATTGTATTAAAGGCAGCAGAGAGATCCAGGAGAATTAGAATGGAGAAGTGACCCTTTCATTTGGTGATTAGCAAGTCATTGATGACTTTTGTGAGGGCTGTTTCTGTAGAGTGTTGGGCCTGGAAGACAGATTGGAAGGGGTCAAGAAGGGAATTGGAGAAAATAAATTGAGTGAGGTGATTGTAGACAAGCCGCTCAAGTAGTTTAGAAGCCAGGGGAAGTAGAGAGATATTGCGATAGTTGGAGACAGAAGCTGTGTCAGATGAGGGCTTCTTAAAAATGGGTGTAATTATGGCGTGTTTTAGAGGATGGAAACTTGACAGTGTTTAGGGAGAGGTTGGATAGATGAGTGAAAGCTGGGATAAGTATGGTAGAGAGGGGAGGGAATAGCTGTGATAGAATAAGATCATGTGAACATGTTGTAAGGTGAGAGGTTGATAGTAAAGTAGAAACTTCATCCTCGGTTACAGGGTCAAAGGAGTCCATAGTGGAGGATGCACTGAGGATGGGTAATTGCTGGGTGTTGTCAGTTTATTGAGAGGATGGTGAGTTAGGACCAAGCTGGAAGGAGAGTTCATTTTGGATGGTTTTATTTTTAAAATGGCTACCAAAGTCATCAGCAGTGAGACAGGAAGGGTCTGGAGGTTGGGGGTGGGCAAAGGAGGGTGTTGAATGTAGCAAACATTTAGGGTTGGAGGACAGGTTAGATATTAGTGATGAGAAGTAGTCTTTGGCAAGATTAAGGGCAGAGAAGTAGGAGCGCAAGGTAAACTTGTACTGCTGAAGTGCAAGATTTCCTCCATGGTCATTCAGCAGTGCGTGAGAATCTCTGTAGATAGTGTGTTTGTGTAGTGTGCCATGGTTGTGGATAAGAGCGAGGGCATTTGCTTGTGGTTATGTGGGCAAGAGTGTCAAGGGTGGAGGTTAGAGTCATGTTGTACTGTGAAGTGGCAATGTCAGGGCAGGCAAGTGTGGTGAGGGGGCTGAGAAGGGGTTTTAGCACATTGGAAAATTGTTGTGGGTTAAGTGCCTGTAGGTTTCTGTGAGTTCTGGTGTCAGGGATTGAAGATGTGGCAAGCGAAAGGCGAGGTGACGATGTAAGTTAGCAGGTGGTGGTCAGATAGAGGAAGTGGGGAGATGACAAGGATGGAGATAGTGCAGAGATTGGTGAAAATAAGGTCAATGGAGTGTCCACCACAGTGAGTTACAGAATCTGTCGAGCGGTAAGTGTAAGTAATTGTGCAGTTGTTGGGGAGGTGGGTGTGTCAGTGGCTATGTTGAAATCGTCAAGAATGAGTGAAGGTATATTAGAGGAGAGAAAGTGAGGGAGCCAGGCGGCAAAGTGATCCAGAAATTGAGAGGCTGGTCCAGGCAGGTGATAGATCACAGCTACTCACAGAGGGATGGGAGAGAAGATGCAGATAATGTGAACTTCAAAAGATGAAAATTGAAGGGAGGGAACAGGGGTATGCAGTGAAAAGTGCAGCGAGAGGATAGTAGTATGACCACACCTGCACCTTGTTTGTTCCCAGGTCTAGGAGTGTGGCTGAAGGATAGACCACCATTATGAGAGTGCGGCAGGGGTGACAGAGTCAAATGGAGTGAGCCAGGTTTCCGTAATAGCCAGTAAATTGAGGGAGTTGGAAATGAAGAGGTCATGAATGAAGGGAAGCTTATTGCAAACAAACCTTGCATTCCAGAGGGCAAAGGAGAAAGGCAAAGTAGATGGTTTATGACAAGTGATGCAAATTAGATTATGGGTGTTTTTGGGTATGTGCTGCCCTGGGGACTCTGCATGGCTGACAGCAGGTGGGAATGAGTAAGTGGCCTGGGTTAGGGGATATATCTCCACAGGCCATCAGAAGAAGGAGAGAGTAAAAGTAGATGGGAATAAGACTTATAGAAGCATTTCTGCTTTTGAGCTTTAGGGGAGGTATGAGAATGTAAGTGGAGGAAGAAGAGGAGCTCATGGGAGCAAAGAGGGGATGAATGCCGGGAAGGTGAGATAGTTATATTATTGGAGACATGATGTGTAGAGACAGTATAGGAGAGTCTGAGGAATAGGCAGGATGTTATAATGAAGAACACTATGATTTTCTCGCTAGAGGAGATTTGGCAAATCCAAAATCCACACTATAAACAGCAAACTTCACATAAAATAAGATCAAGAATAGAAGGTAGGCACAAACAAAAACGCAAGCGCAAACCAATGTGCACGCTGTAATATAAAAGTATTAAACTGCAACATCAAGTAACTGAGCAGTTTAATCCATTGTATCACACAGTGTACACTTTATATTACTTTTATATATCCTCAAATCAAACTTGGTAGCTGCACATCTGGTGGTTAAGGGGGACCATGTGATGGCATATAATCCTGAGTGGGCCAGATATTTGGATACCACTGGGTCTAATCTATGCTGGAAGGTCAGGCCGACACTTTATGGAGGGGTGGGTGTATTACTACGCACCAGCCAGCAGATAAAGACAGCACATGTGGAGTTTATTTTAGAGTTGGCCAATATCTACTAATCAGATGAGCAGCTGCAAGTTTATACCTTACTTCCAGGCCTAAGGAGTATAACATAGGATTATTTGTTCGGGTTGACTGATATCTGTAATCCCTGGCTGCAGCGTTTATTCTGTATGTTGTGTGATTATAGGGTTGGACAGGATATTACCCAGAATACCAAGCTGAAAGGTTGGCTTTGTATACAGTGACATCACATTTTATGATTGTGAATGTAATACGCAATTAAGTTGCTTTACAAACTGTATATAGCACAAAAGAGCTTAATTTTCCTGCATTAATGTGCCACTGCCTGATCTTAGATACATACTACAAATATTTGTGATGTAACAACATTAGCTATTTTTACAGAAAATCTTAACCTTTAAAGATTAGTTTTTATAATGCAAGTTTCCATCCTGGATGCAGAAATGGGGCAGCCTGCATCAGTAAATGCAAGCCACATCTTCCAGAAATGTAAATACCACTCTCACACACAACCATCCATATAAAACACCTCCAGATACCAGCAGAAGCATCAAATTTATTTATCTAATGAAAAAAAATGCTTTATAACATTTTTGCTAACATTTTTCAACATTTTCATGATACAGAAGCCCTTTAATATTGATTTAGAACAGATTTTTGTTGCGTTTATTATATGTATGATGATAATATTTTTCAACCACGTAAGAATTAAAAACAAATACTGCACCACAAACACAATGCAAATTAATTACATTCTTTATTATTATTTACATTTAAGACACTCTCACATTAGCCCTTTTTTTAAAAAGAAAAAAAAAAAGAGATGGGACTTTCTAATCAAGCTGCTGTTCGTACCTTAGTTAAAACATTTTAAAAATAAGTGCCCTCAACGAACAAGAGATGAGGAAGTGAAAATCATAACAGTGGCTCGGGATCATGTAATAGCCATAAGCCCCAAATTGGACATTTTCAGAACTATATAATGCAGTTAGTCCATCAATGAAGCTTTATATATAGGTCATCATGCTTTCAATACGTCTAGAGAAAGCCATTTTGGCTGGTTAGGACACTCCTTTATAGGAGAAAAGCCACACACACTCCATAAATGCCACTTTCAGTAATGCCCCATGATGGTTTCATATTGCATAAAGCAGAGGTAAAAGGAAAATGTGTGTATTATATAAAGAAGAAATCATTCCCCAAAATGGTCACCTCTGGCGACGGTAGAACGCAGTTCTTTCCATTCCATGCTATAGTTTGCATTCATCAAAAAAAATTCTGTTAAAAAGACAGAACACTTAAAAAGGCAGCAAAAGAAGTGCACAGACCAGACCACTAAATACAGAAAAGCAAAGTATAGTATATGGCCAAGATTTATAGAGGACACTTTGATCTGTTATATCCCACCACTATCTGTTTTAGGCACAAAGGGACCCACTCATTGAGATGGTGATGGCTTTAGAAGAGTAAGTAGAAACTAGTTACATACTAATGGTAACCATTTATTTGCCCACCAGGATTGTAGTGTATGTTACCTCCACCTCTGGCTGTTTCAAGTGGATACACCCATGGCTTAGAAATGATTGACTAGAATCTATTCAACCCCCCAAACACCTTATGTGCGTTAAAATCATACTTAATTGCATTTAATATACCCTTAGAGTGAGGGTGGATGCCCTTAAGACCTCCCAGTATTTCTAGAAAAAGGGAATAGTCATGACAATTCTTGAATACAGGGTTTCAAAAACAGGTCTGGCAAAATCTATGTGCAAATAAACAAATTAGGTGGTCACTACAATCTAGTATTCTGTACTGATCAGGGATCATTATACTGGCAAGGCTATATGTGGCACATTTACAAAGCTTGAAGTTGCCCAGTAGTGAATGAAAGATGGCACTAGGAACCAGTCACATGTCCCACTGCACCACCCCCACCTCCATCTGAGCTTGCATTACAATGGTTGATTTTCCAAGTAGGAAGGATAGCATGTTTAACAATATTTAGGCGTATTCTTGGGTGAATTTCTGGTGGAAATCCTTCAGTCTTTCTAGGAGGCTCTTCAGCTTATCGGTAGGTGGGAGGAGGGTCATCCTGAAGGAAAAAGCAACATTGCATAGAGTTTAGCTCTGAATTCCAGTACATTTTTATATAAAATAATTTTGTCCCAGTTTGCTCTATATATTATAGAGTATGGACAATCCTATGAGAGGTACTGTTATCATGCAGTTTGTAGAGGGACTGAAGTAAGGCAGGGTAACTGGGTATAGTACTCTCAGTAAGTAGTGCAGTATTGCTGCCTAGTTGTGAAGTAACAATCTGAAAGGTACTTTGTGTATTTGTGGGCATCGCTCATCACAATGAGAAGAGTTCTGGCTCAACATTTTAAAGTAGCATTCATAGGGACACTTTTTACATAATGAAGTAGACTAGTACAAAACGACAGTAATCAGCAGATTTTAAGAATATGGTGCTTTTTATAGATCTATGTAAAATAAAATTCAATACAGAAATGGAAGAAAGTGCATGGTGAAAAAAAAAGTTGTACCATATTTAGTTTCAAAATATATCCTTACAGTATTTGTCGTTTGGAGCTGGACATCACTACACCAAGCAAAAAAGGCAAATCTGATTGAGTGGTGCACAAAGTTGTGACATCTGAATCCACTCTGACCAGATGATCAAGTTTATTATCTATATCAGTCCATCTCATATAGCAGGATTGATACAGATAAGGCCGTGATTGATAGTAACACACTGATCATAAAGTAGTTCTTATGGTATAAAGTGATGGATAGGACTGGTTGCAAATTACGAACCTGAAATGGTGGGTGCCCTCGCGCTGCCCAAATCCACTCCCGGGCACTACACAGATCCCAGTCGCCTCCAAGAGCTTCATACAGAAGAACATGTCGGGGGCCTGGCCCTCAGCCTGCAGAGAACAAGAGTGGAAGTGAGGGGCTGAAAATCAGGTCACCCTCCTGTTAAGAACACAATGGATCTGGGATATTTGAGAGTACAAACAAATAAAAAAAATACAAAAAATGTGTGTCTTTTAATTCCAAAATCTCCATGTCATTCAATTACATCCCCCAAAATTAACAAACAAAAAAACACATTTTTTTCTCTCAGAAACACGCGTAAATTATTGGCACCCCTAGAAATTCTTATTACAATGCAATATGTTACCACTTTATTTGTTTTACCTTTTTTAAAAAGGACTCTTTAAAGGAGTCTTTAGGCATCCATGACTTGTTTCACTGGGTTATAAATATGAGGTGCACAGTGAGGAGGATGGTTAAAAATGGGGAAAAAAAAACTTTATCCAAGGATGACAGTTGGACATTGAAGGATTTGTTTTCATCCTTGGGTCACCAAGTTTCCAAAATTATATTTTGAAGCCACCTTCATACAAACAAACAACTTGGAAAACTTGCCAAAAGAAAGTCTCTACTGCCATTTTCATCACATCTTCTCCATTATTATCACATCTTCTCTCTCATTACTCTTTTCTTTTCTCACCCTTCCTCCCCTCTCACATTGTCCTCCATTTTCCTCTTTCCCATCATTCATCTACACTCATTCCATCTTTCCTTTCCTCCGCTCTTCCTTTCTGTCTTCAACCCTCATCGTTCCTCTTCCCTACTCAATCCCTCTCTATATTACCCTGTCTCTCCTTTGTCTCTTTAAGTCCACACCTCTACTCACCCAGAACAGAGAAAAGAGTGATGGGGAAAAAAAGTGACTGAAGCAAGAGAGAGAAACCAGACGACAAATGAAATACAAGAAGAAGACAACAGAAAAAACTAAATGATAAGTACAATTAAAAACACAGCAACACTATAAATATAGCATAAATTACAAACCGATAACAATTAATCAATTAAAGGTTATTAAAATGCATTTTTTTTATTTTTGCCTGACAGGTAAACATTAAAAATGTCAAATGGAATCAAGATGCCCAACTAGGTGGTCCATTTTACTTACTGCAAACGTTTAAACTCAATTAATATTCACAAGACCATTTTGTACATTTCAGACTTCAGCACTTTCACATCCTCCTCATATGTTTGTATTTGGGGGAAATGCACCAATTCCTCCTCAAAAAAGCTGTGTTAACATTTCTAGACTATTGCACGTTTTTTTCATTGCAATGCCAATTGTGATTTACATATCTAAAACTTTTTAAAAACAATGTATTTAAAGCATGCATATTAAAACAAACGCACTATGTTTATATAGTGCATTGTGTTTCTAAATTCATATACAGATTTGAAAGAGGGTGATAGTCAGTGGGTTGGAAAATAGAATGTGAGTAGTATGGAGAGAAAAGTAGAGGTGAGCTGGTATGAATGGAAAAAGCTATTGGTGGGTAGGTATGTTGAGAGGGAGATGGAAGGGGGTATGGTGAGAAAGGAATGCAGAGAATAGCTACGGAGAAAGAAATAAACTATAGAGAGAAATGTTGGTATATGGCAGGGAGTTGGTATAGGAGTGTTTGGATAGTTGGGAGTGTGCGTGGTGGTGAAGGGTAAGAAAGGAGAGGAGACAATGTGAAAATGTATGAAAAGTAATGGTGGAGTGAGATGCACACATAGTTTCTCAAGGAAGTTACAGGAGTACAACCATATCTAAACATAAAAATATCAATCGTCTCATAAACATTTTCCTTGGAGGTAGATTAGCTGAAGAGCGGAGACGAAGGAATGAAGAGTAAGATATTGGATATGCTGCCAATAATAAAAACGAGAGGCAATAAATTATTTCTACACCTGGGCAGCAGCTATCTTAAGGTTGCCCCTGGAGTAGGAGCACCATAGGAACCTTTGCGAAAGGCATATCAGATGTAAATCTGGTCCTGGTCACACCTCTGATCACATAGACTGGTTAAAATCGGGTATCCATTGTTGCATTAAATGCCCATTATGGTTTCCCAAGCTTACCTCGGCCAGTTCGATGGCTCTCTCTGGGATCTCTATTCTAGGGAAGGAAAACATGGCCCCTTGGACTGGATTACATCGGATACCTGGAGCTTTGTTTAGAATCTCCTCAGTGAGAGGAGCTTTCTCTGCCAAGTTCCCAAGAACTTCCTGTTTCTCCTGCAAGAATTCAGGGATACAAGACATTGATGCCTGGCAATTGTATACATGGAGTACATAGTGAGATTGAGCTCACTGGGGCAAACATAGCACCCACTATACAACTATGATGTTAAGCACTTTTGTCATGCTTACCCCACCAATATAAATGTCTCTATCCATTGGTAGATTACTCATTTAAATATATGCCAATCACAGCTACAAACCACTCTCTCACACAGAGATCTCTATATCACCCACACTTAGCACCTACTTTTAACCATTAGTGGTTGCAATCAAAAGATTTAAACTAGACTGTAGAGTCAATAAGTTGTATCACTTGCTCACTTGTGAGGATCATTTTCTTGCAGTTTCACATTGATCTCTCTGCTACTTTTTGTACGTCTCTATATCACTCTCTAATTATTTAGCACTTTCCTTGCCAACATCTCCAGGTTTGGTAAAAACAGTCACCCCTTCTATCAATAAGGATCTCTATAATATTCTCCAGATGGTGTCATCACTAAAGAAAGGACTGATTTCTAAAATCAAAACTAATCACTAGCTTCATTGACACTATCATGAGTGTATATGACTCCATAATGACTGAATCAGGGGTGGAGCTATTTAATAGAGGCCAATATTGGAAAATATTTTGTCCTCCTCCCCCAACTCCTCTTTACAAGGTAGGTACATGTTGGGGGAGGGGGGGGGGGGTAGGTGGTCTGATCACTTTTCAATTAAGATTATTATCTGCCCCTCTCACTTAAGAGTCCCCCTATAACCCACTCTGCTGCCTGTACCAGTGGGCAGATACCCAATAGTGGTCTCTGATTATTTGCACCTGCTTTACCAGCTGAAGCTTTCATCTGGATTGTATTCAGACCTCAGTGAATCTTGTCCCATATAGAATTGTTAATAGTTTTTATGAAGAGTCCATAATTATAGAGGCTTAAGCTGACTGAACTTTAAAGGTCCCTCATCTGCCAAGGGGACTTACTGCAATAAATTGTTTGTAGGAAGGATCTCCCGGCTGTGGGGGGTTCATCGCAACATCCAGTACTACCTGTCCTGGCACAGGTGCGCACAGACGCACAGACACCAACTTTGTTAGCTGTTGCTTGACAGCTGGGTCCATGTTTACCACCTCCATATAACCTCCTCTGAAGCCACACCTGGGAGGGACATTACATTATTTCACCAATTTATTGTTTGGTTAAAATTGACAAAGGCAGTGTCAAGTAAAACATTAGCATATATATGTTATGAATTGCATACTAGTAGATTTAGCCTCTTAATGACTTACAAATTTTAAATATTTTTTCTGCTCACACAAAAAAAATACTTGTTTTTCTTGGGAGATGAATCAGAACTTTGCAGTCATTAAAGGATTGAGCTAAAATAATTATTCAAAGTCCAACCAGCCTCATTTAATACACAACTCAATTATTGCTTATTTATAATCATCCATGAGGCAGCTCCACCTTTGCCTTCTTTGATGTTATCGAGGAGCAGACACCAATAAAACAACAAGGTACTTACTCGCCCATGAATCCCTTGGAGGTGGAATGGAAGGAAACCAACTCCACAACATCGGAGTACTTGGGCCCCATCTCAAACAGGACCTTCTTGAAGGAGTGGAAAACGCAACCCTTGGCATAGACATTATCTTGATACACCTAGACACGGAAACATAAGGAGGATGCAGGTAAAGCACTAATACCAGTATAACCTGAGTTCAAATCTATATGTACACTACTCCATGCAACTGGCTCTCAGCCTAAGCACAATTCATATTCTCTCATTTGGGTCTCTTCCTCATGTCTGTAAAAAAACACCTGGTGAGAGAGAGAGCAGACCAAGAGAAGAAGTTATGAGCAATGGGGGCAGGGAAGATCAATCCAATACATAGAATGGGTCCACAGTAGGCCTCTCTAATAAGGAACATTAGCACAGAAGAAGAAAAAGTCCATGTCTCTTTTGACTGGTCAGTACCTCGTCAGCCATCAGGAACAGGTTCTCTTGTGCCGCAAACCGGATCACATCTTCAATGCATTTTCTACTCTGCACCTGACCTGGACAGCAAAAAAGACAAAGTATGAGAGGACCTGAGCAAGCTGGTCAGAATATCCCTGTGATTATAGACAGGTAGAGGGACAGACCTTTTGGAGAAGGCAGTCATTAAGCTGGATAAGGTCCTTTAACTTATGCAAATACATCTCCACAGCTAAAATGTGAAACAAATTCTGTCCTCAATCCCAAAGATGAGATTTTAATAATTAAAAAGTGGTTATAACACTCAAAGGATGGAATACAGACTTGAAGACTACACTGTTGCTATGACTGTAGAAGAGATCCCATCTTGGAAACACAGTGATAGGGCCACAGCATTAGGAAGTGCATATCTAGGTCAATGTTTGATATCCCACATTGCACAGTTTGTTTGCAACATATATCCTATACCCCATATCTTGGAGGGTACAAGTGTGGGTTAGTAATGGAGAACCCAATTTGGAGGGAATGAACCTTGGTCTCTCCAATGTATGTACTTGGAGCACCGACATGGTATGTATCTAGTTCTCTGCTACTTGCCGGTGGGGTTTCCTGGGTTGATGATACACAACACTTTGGGGTTGCAGTGCTTCCTTGCCTCCCCTAGAGCCCTCCTCAACTCTGGGATGTCCAGGGCCCAGCACTTTTCTTCATCCAGGTAATAATTTACTTGAACAGCGTCCAGCTCAGCCAGAGCAGCAGAGTATAGTGGGTACTGAGGGATTGGGATAAGGACCCCAGTGCAACATCTTCCCTGACCAGACACCAACAGCTTCAGCATAGTCTGAGGAAAGGGGAGTGAGATATAGAGAGAGTGATAAAAGGATAGACAGATAGAGAGATAGATATATAGTCAGACAGACAGATTGATAGATAGACAGGCAGACATGAGGCAGAGAGCAAAAACCGAGTGCATGAGGCAAAAAGTGACAAAATGGGCGAGAAATGCAGAGACAGCATGCAAGGCACATGAGAGAGAGACACAGAAACTGAAATGTGTCTGTAGAGAGAGTGAGAGCACGAGAAGACCTAAAATAAACCTGTGAAATGAGAGGGCTGTTATTGTATTTAGTGGCCACTGTATCACTCAGGGTATTCTGTTGCATGAGCCTCAGAGACCATCACAGTCTCTTCTTCAGACATTGATCAAGTATCACAGCTTACAAAGCTCTGAAGGACCAAGCTGGCAGTGACCCACCGCTGATGAAGAAAGAACAAAAGGGCAGCACAGACAAAGACATGGAGATCAAGGCCGGGCACAGGACAAGAAGGAAATGTACGGAACCTGAAGAACGCACAATAAGAAAGGAATCTCAGTGTCAGCAGAGACACAGGTGCCAGCCAGAGGGCAGGCAGTGGAGTGGGCAGGCTGTGTGTGTCAGGGGGCATCCTGAGACACTGTGGGCAAACAGAGGGCAAAGAATTTGTGCCAGGAAGATCAGGCAGCCATGCAGACTAGACAGTTGTGTACAGGGACAGACAAACTGTCTCAGCTGGCATCATGGCACACTGCTGTTTGGTCTGCATAGTGTCCAGTCACAGCGGCCCACAGCTATCTCTATAGTCTGCACTGTATCTATTGGTGTGCCCATCTGGCAGGCAGTGGTCTGGTGTGCTCATCTGGCAGGCAGTGGTCTGGTTTGCATTATGAATATTGCTTGACCTCCCTGGCACAGCTGGTAGATGCAATTTAGAGGAGACAAATCTGTATGCCAAGAAGGGAACCAGAGGGCAGTCCAGACTGGTTTGCGGTATCGCGATTTGCACATGCAACGGAGGGCAGCGTGCCACAATACCAACCAACAGACAGACCAGAGACAGTATGGACAAACCACTGTGTGCCAGGAAGGCCAACCAACAGACACAGTGAAGACAAATCACTGTTTGCAAATGGCTAAAGAACACAGTGCCAATCTGACATGGACCTGTGTGCCAGGCTGCTGTGTTGGGCACCTCTTCATAAAAAGTACATTATGGGTCTCCAAAGGGTTCAGAGATTGGCAACAAGATGAACACGGTTTACACAGTGCTGGATCAGCCAGATATCAGTGTGTGCCCAGTGAGATCAGTTTACTATGTACATTATATTCAGTGTCCTCATTCAGAGGCATTTACATCTTCTGAGGTTACTGCAAAGAAATGACTTAAAATAGAGTAGTTGCATATCTGCCATTTTGGTTTCTGCTGGTTAACTTTCTGAGGTGGGAAAAAAATGTTTATCGGCACAGTAGGAATGTGGCAGCTAAAACTGCCAATGCTTTGACTGGACTAATTAAAAGCTAATTTACTTACTAAGACACATCCGCCTAAAAAAGTAGTAGATATGCTCAACTCAAAATAGAAAATGGAACCCCATGGTAAAGTATTAATGCCTAATAAAAAGTTAAAGATGGGAAAAAAAGGAATTTCTTCTACAGTACAAAAACAAATTGTCAGTCAACATTTAACTATTTAATACCCTCATCTTATGCTTCCAATTTACTAGTTAAACTATTTTTGTATACATATGATAAATGTAGAGGGGAAAAGAAAAAGAAAATGTAGTTACTGAAAAGACCAAATAGAAAACACAGCGGACAGTCACAGTGTGGAACTCACTAAAAAAGAAGACTGTCATGGCATACATTTACACATGCCTTTACCAAAATCCTTTTTTCTGTACATAATTTAAAGACCAATCACTTTGTAGAGTAAAAAGTAAAAAGTTTGTAGAGTAAAGTAAAAAGTTTTAACATAGTGTTTCAAATTCAAAAACAAAATATGTGACTGGAGGATTTGTTTGTAAGTTGGGAGGGGGGAGCGACGTTACCTCTATGGAATTACTGGCTCCTGTAGAGAGGTAGATATCGTCAGGACTGCATGGGATGCCGCCGTCTCTCTTCTCTATGTACTTTGCCACATCTTGGCGGATCACCTCAATGCCTTGGCTGGCGCTATATGCCCCTGTGAAGGATGGATAGATGATAGATAGAGAGGGGAGGGAGGGAGAAAGAGAGAGCGGGGGAGGAGAGAGAGAGGGGAGGAGAGAGAGAGGGGAGGAGAGAGAGAGGAGCAAGGGGAGGAGAGAGAGCGAAAGAGAGGGGAGGAAAGAGAGAGAGAGAGAGAGAGAGAGAGATGAGGGGAAGGGAGAAAAGAGAGGAAGTGGGAGAGGAGAGAGAGAGGGGGGAGAAGAGAGAGTGGGGGGATGAGAGAGAGAGGGGAAGGAGAAAGAGAGAAAGAGGGGGGAGGAGAGATAAAGGGGAGGAGAAAGAGGGGAGAGAGAGGGGGAGGAGAGAGAGAGAGGAGGAAGAGAGAGGGGGAGGAGAGAGAGAGGGGGGGAAGAGGGGGGAGAGAGAGAGGGGGGAAGAGAGAGAGGGGGGAAGAGAGAGGGGGGGGGGGGAGAGAGAGAGGGGGGGAAGAGAGAGAGGGGGGAAGAGAGAGAGGAGGGAAAAGAGAGAGGGGTAAGAGAGAGCGAGAAAGAGAGAGGGGAGGAGAGAGGGGGAAGGAGAGAGAGAGAGAGGGGAGGAGACGGAGAAAGAGAGAGAGAGAGGGAGGAGAGATGAGAGAGGGGAGGAGAGAGAGCAAAATAGATGGGAGAAAAGAAAAAGAGAGAGAGAGGGGAGGAGAGAGAGGGGAGGAGAGAGAGAGGGGGGAA
>CM050170.1:173508701-173590320 GCA_027410445.1 Discoglossus pictus | reverse complement strand
CACTTAGTCCTTTGTGGTAACAATGTCTTAAGATCCTTCTCACATATATAGAGCAGGCTCACCCCATACACACACACACACACACATATATATATATATATATATATATATATATATATATATATATATATATATATTTATAGTATCTCACAAAAGTGAGTACACCCCTCACATTTTTGTAAATATTTTATTATATATTTTCATGTGACAACACTGAATAAATGACAACAATGTAAAGTAGTAAGTGTACAGCCTGTATAACAGTGTCAATTTGCTGTCCCCTCAAAATAACTCAACACACAGCCATTAATGTCTAAACCATTGGCAACAAAAGTGAGTACACCACTAAGTGGAAATGTCCAAATTGGGCCCAAAGACTCAATATTTTGCGTGCCCACCATTATTTTCCAGCACTGCCTTAACCCTCATGGCATGGAGTTCACCAGCGCTTCACAGGTTGCCACTGGAGTCCTCTTCCGCTTCTCCATGCTGACATCACGGAGCTGGTTTAAGGACATCACCTTCCGTTTAAGGATGCCCCACAGATGTTTAATAGGGTTTAGGTCTGGTGACATGCTTGGCCAGTCCATCACCTTTACCTTCAGTTTCTTTAGCAAGGCAGTGGTCTTCTTGGAGGGCTGTTTGGGGTCGTTATCATGTTGGAATACTGCCTGCAGTCCAGTCTCCGAAGGGAGGGGATCATGCTCTGCTTCAGTATGTCACAGTACATGTTGGAATTCATGGTTCCCTCAATGAACTGTAGCTAACCAGTGCCAGTAGCACTCATGCAGGCCCAGATCATGACACTCCCACCACCAAAAGTATACATCTATACTGAGGAAAGGTAGTTGAAATAATCCCTAAATGACAGAGAAACGGATAAGGCACAAAGAACACAAAAACACTGATATGAGATGAAACCCTCAGTTTGAACGTAAACAGTGATGCAGAGAGAGTGGAGGTCGCATCTGACATCGTCAGGTAAATCAAACTTGAACTAAAGGAAACATAAATTATGTATTTACTAAATTCATTTTGATAATGTTAATTTTGTAATTATATATATATATATATATATATATATATATATATATATATATATATATATATATAATTACACTCAAAACCTACCTCAGGGACTGTACCTAGTGCAGGAAGACCCTTTTTCTTGCTTAGGCCCTCTAACTCTATAGGATAAAAGAGGTGTGCCACTTGTCCGCAATTTCTAAACGTTGGAGATAATAACCTACTACACAGGAGAAAAAAATCATTGGATACTGGTGGGACTAGAAGGTTAAAAATACATAAAAAATCAATTGACAAAAACGGAATAAGGAATAATCCACAAACTACACAAAGAGGAGGATAGAACAATATCTCTGTATTATTCCTGCTTGAACATAGCATAAATATACCTCTAATTTGTAATCAATGTACTTGTGTACTTATTTCTCAAGAAAAAGTGACCGTAGAAACATATGGCTTATATAGGGAAAAAAAGATGTATATACATCTAAACAAACAAATTGTTCCCCCAATTGCAATATCAATGATTAAACCTCCCATCACATATAATAGTTGTCAAACTACGAGACATCGTCATGATTTGCGTGGTGCGTGCGACTTAGGCGATGAGCACCGAAGGCGCTCATCGCTTGCGAGCCTCACGTAGCGAAGCGAGCCATTAACTCGCAGCACTTATTCGATGAGTGTTGAAGTTGCGTTGCAAGGCGAGCCGTTAAGGCACTAAAACTCACAGCGCAAAGGCAATGAGCGCCAAAGACGCTCATTGCCTGCAAGCCTCGCAAAGCGAGGCGAGCAGTGAAGGCAATGAAACACGCGGGACTTAGCCACCAAACACTTAGTAAACGCAAGGTCCCCTTAGGATGCAAGCAGTTGCCCAACGGGGGACTTCGAAAAAAATTAAATTACGAGATTCGGGACTTAGAAAAAAAAATACGAGATAGCAAAAAAACGTTAAAGGACGAACTGCTTAAGGCAAAAAACACTAAAATACAACAAAAACATCACACACAGCACAGGGGAACAGACAGGAGTCTGGGAGTGAGGTGGAAAGCAAATTTAAGTCGATTTGTCCGAGTTTCGTCACTCGAAAATCGCCTAAGTGAGAAAAAAAAATGTCAGCCCAAAAAAATGAAAACGAGGCTACACGACACCGGACAAATTACGGAAAATGCTCATGAGCCGCGTAACACAAAGACGAACTACGCCAGTTTACAGCACTAACTTGCAACTAATAACATTACAAATCTAAAATGGCGCTTTACACAACTAAACCAACATTTTGCCCTTGCGCACGCAGACTATTTCTAATGCACAGTTTGGACATTCATTACACTTTCTCCTCAGGGCAGCAACACTCCAACTGTGCATTGTATGCTGCAGGAAAATAAAAACAGATTGTTAGCTCTTCAGGCTATTGATTACTGGATATATTAATTACAAATAGGTAAAGTATATTAATATAGTAACTAATTAATTGATTATTAGTTAACAAAATATAGATATATATATATCGGTCTTTGTGATGAGCGCAGAACGTGCTCAGAGGAGCAAAAGTACACGAGAGGAGAGGCTCGCAATGAGCGATGAAGGTCCTCAGAGTAGAAAAAGCTTTACATTGTGTGTCAAACAGCATTGCCATGGCTTCAAATTGTATTGCCCCATCATTTTTGACGGGCAAGTCGCTAGTATATATATAAATGCTAAATTAACCTTAGCTTTGATCAGTAAGCTGGAGTATTCATGCTGCAAACAGTAAGCCCCAATCTGTTATGTAACAGTCCTTATGCCATATAACCAGACAATCGTTTCTCCAAAAGAAATAAACGGCTTCCTCGGTGGATGGCCAGTGTCAATGATAGGCTACTAACCACTTGCAGAACAAAGTCACAGTTTTCGCAGATGATCTTGTGATAACTGTGACTGATCCAATGCAATCCCTAACAGAACTACAAGAAGTAGTTAGTGAATAGAGATGTCGCGAATAGTTCGCCGGCGGACTGTTCCCGGCGAACATAGCATGTTCGCGTTCGCAGCGAACTGCGAACATATGCGATATTCGACCCGCCCCCAATACTTTATCATTGAGCAAACTTTGACCCTGCATGTCACAGTCAGCAGACACATTCCAGCCAATCAGCAGCATACCCTCCCTTCCACACCCTTCTACCTCATGGACAGCAGCCATTTTGGAATCATAACTAACTTGCAGTCTTACTGAGAGGAGGGAGAGTGTAGGTGATACTGCATCAATAGGGAAAACCATAGCTAGGCAAGTTTATTCAGTGTCCAGTGCAGTGCTGAAGGACTCTTGTGCATTATTATTATTATTATTACTACTATATAATGATGTACCAGCTGGGCATGCATTATTATTATTATTATTATTATTATTATTATTATTATTATATAATGTGTAGATGTACCAGCTGGGCATGCTCTTGTGCATTATTATTATTATTATTAGTAAAATACTACTACTAATAATAATAATAATGCACAAGAGCATGCCCAGCCGGTACATCTACACATTATATAGTAATAATAATAATAATAATACACAAGAGCATGCCCAGCCGGTACATCTACACATTATATAGTAATAATAATAATAATAATAATGTAGAAGAGCATGCCCAGCCGGTACATCTACACATTATATACTACTACTAATAATAATAATAACAATAATAATAATAATGCACAAGAGCATGCCCAGCCGGTACATCTACACATTATATAGTAATAATAATAATAATAATAATAAAGCAGAAGACCTCCCCTGTGTCTCCCCCCCACTCCCTCTCATGTGTCTCTCTCCCCCCCTCTCCCCTGTATCTCCCCCCACTCCCTCCCATGTGTCTCTCTCCCCCCCTCTCCCCTGTGTCTCTCCCACCCTTGCCTGTGTCTCTACCCCCTCTCCCTTCCCCAGTGTCTCTTTCCCCCCTCTCCTGTGTCTTTTCCCCCTTCCCTCTTCCCTGTGTCACTCCCCCCTCCCCTGTGTCTCTACCCCCCTCTCCCTTCCCGTGTTTCTTTCCCCCCTCCCCTGTGTCTTTCCCCCCTTCCCTCTCCCCTGTGTCTCTCCCCCCTCATCTGTGTCTCTTCCCCCCTTCTCCCCTGTGTCTCTACCCCCTCTCCCCTGTGTCTCTACCCCCTCTCCCTTCCCCTGTGTTTCTTCCCCCATCCTCTGTGTCTTTACCCCCTTTCCTCTCCCCGGTGTCTCCTCACCACTCCCTCCCATTAGTCTCTTTTCCCCTCTCCCCTGTGTCTCTACCCCCCACTCTCTCCTGTGTCTCTCCCCCCTCCCATGTGTCTCTTCCCCTCACCTCTCCCTTACCTTGTTTCTCTTCCCCCCTCTGCCCTGTGTCTTCCTCCCCCTCTCCACTGTGTCTTCCTCCCCCTCTCCCCTCTCCTGTGTCTTCCTCTCCCTCTTCCCTGTGTTTCCTCCCCCTCTCCCCTCCCCTGTTACGCATACATACATACGATAAGAAATCTGGGGGGGGGGGGTTACCCCTTACCCCCCCCCCCCCCCCCCCCAGTTCCAACACCCATGTGTACTGTATAATATTGTATTGCATTATGTTATATTATATCACTAGCGACTTGCCTGGCACAAATGACGGGGCAATAATAATAAATAAAAAATTTGAAGCCGTGGCAATGCTGTTTGCCACACAATGTGATGCTTTTTGTACTCTGAGGACCTTCGGAGCTCATTGTGAGCCTCTTCCCTCATGTCCTTCATGTTTCGTGCTTTGCAACGATCAATCTTCGGCGCTCATCGCAAAGACAGATATATAAGTACAGTGTTAAATATATAATTTTTTTTGTGCAGTGTAAATAAAAAAATGTATTCAGGTCTCAGAGCATAATAAAGTGATTTAGATTTGTAACTGCTTTGAGAGTGCTATCGCTGGCAGCCAATGAGCAGTAATCCAGATATATAACTGCAGAGTAAAAAGTAAAACATTTTAGTGTAGTGTAAAGTCTAAATTTTTATTTTCCATTACTAATTAATACTTGAATGCACGATAATAACTATTGTGAATGAACAAATGTATTAGGAAGTGCGAAGCGTTAATGTATGTAAAGTAACCGCAGTGTAAAATATGCTATTAAGCGTATTTTTTTATATATTTTTTTTAATAATAATGAATTAATTAATTACTAAAAAACTTTACCTATTTGTAATTAATATATCCAGTGATCAATAACCTGAAGAGCTAACTAAAAAAGATTTTCCTAAAAAGCCGTACGAGGTAAAGATACACTATTAACAAGGACGCTAAATCATCCACACCCGCGTACCACATACACATTCCCCGCCATTTTACAACACTAACTTACACAATGCGGAAGTATCCAGCTACCCTAACGGCGTCCCCTCGCGCATGCAGCCTATTTACACTACACACTGCACACATTGCTGACACTTACACAGCAGCTCCACAGCACTGAAAACCTACATTGTATGCTGCAGGAACATGAAAACAGATTGTCAGCTCTTCAGCACAATGCTTCCTGCATATATTACTTACAAATAGGTAAAGTATATTCATTTAGTAATTATTTCATTAGCATACAAAAATACATATACACAAAAAAAACATTATCACATTAAACATAAAAGCCATTCACTGCGCGCCTCACAACGAGCGCCAACGCTGCTCATAGCACACAAAGCCTTGCAATAAGCGCAAAAAACACATCACCGCCGACCAAAGAATAACAGCAAAAGCGCCTATCAGAAAAAAAATACAACCAACAGCCTCGCAATGAGCGCCGAAGGATATCCGACCGCCAACAAAATTAATGTCTCGTCCAAACACCATTACCTGCCTTACAATCTTATTGCCGCCATTTTTTGACGGGCAAGTCGCTAGTAAATATATAAAGATCAAGATAATAAAAGTATCAGGAAATGTAACACAAAGATGCACGTGCGTCTGAATAATACGACAAATACGGATTTTTGTCATAAATGATATGATCGCAGTATTGGGTCATAAACCCTAAACACTGGAATCTGTTACATACAATTTACTGATGATGTCATTAATGGGCTTCAAGGGGGGGGGATCTCTTTTCATACTTTTTGAGCGGTGCAAATCCAACATACGCAGAGCCGAAACTCCACATCTGTGGGACACACACAAAGGGGTTCACTTTGGGAGAAAAAAACAAACAAATATGAAATATTTAATAATCATATTTTGATGTTACCAACAGATAAGGAACGAAACTGAGGTTATTATATCTAATAGTAGCAAGCCTGGGAGTACTGGGAGTAATAATACTGCAGCAGGAGGTCAGGACTAATGTCACCTATAGACCCCCAGAAAGATAAAGGTCAGTACTAATGTCCCTCTATAGACCCCCAGTCAGATAAAGGTCAGTACTAATGTCACCTATAGACCCCCAGTCATATAAAGGTCAGTACTAATGTCACTCTATAGACACCCAGTCAGATAAAGGTCAGTACTAATGTCCCTCTATAGACACCCAGTCAGATAAAGGTCATTACTAATGTCCCTCTATAGACACCCAGTCAGATAAAGGTCAGTACTAATGTCCCTCTATAGACCCCCAGTCATATAAAGGTCATTACTAATGTCCCTCTATAGACACCCAGTCAGATAAAGGTCAGTACTAATGTCCCTCTATAGACACCCAGTCAGATAATGGTCAGTACTAATGTCCCTCTATAGACCCCCAGTCATATAAAGGTCAGTATTTATGTCACTCTATAGACCCCCAGTCAGATAAAGGTCAGTACTAATGTCACCTATAGACCCCCAGTCATATAAAGGTCAGTACTAAAGTCACTCTATAGACACCCAGTCAGATAAAGGTCAGTACTAATGTCCCTCTATAGACACCCAGTCAGATAAAGGTCAGTACTAATGTCCCTCTATAGACCCCCAGTCATATTAAGGTCAGTACTAATGTCACTCTATAGACCCCCAGTCAGATAAAGTTTTGAAATTTTCTTGGATAGCATTGGGGCTAAAGGAGGTTTGGCCATCAGGTAGTCTAAAGATACTGTATATTATGTCCTCTCTTGGGGGCTAAAGACACTAATAATTCCTCCAATAAAATTCTGTTTTTTTATGTGGGCAAGGTCCCTGGTTAGCCCATTGGGTTATCTGTTAAAAAGAGTGGTGCAGAGACTGTGGGGGCTGTTAGCCTCCTTGTCCCCGTGTGGCCGTTTAGAATCCCTGCTGCTGCATGTTTCAGCTTTATTAAGGTGTAATTGTACAGCGTTTGACTCAAGTAGCTGCCTGTGCTGGGTCAGTTTGGCTTAATTGCTGGGCCCTTTTCCTGCCAAGATGGCGACCGTCAGTCCATGGGCCTCTATGTCCCCTTCACTACCTTTGTCCCTGCTTGTGTGCTTATTTGGGATGGCCCCCCTTTATATCTCCGACCCGTGGCCTTCTCAGGTCCCCCCCTCAATCTCTGAGTGTGGGTATGCGGGCTGGGGCGTTGAATCAGACCTACCTTCTTCTCTGCAAGATCAACAATACCTAATTTTTCAGGCATGTGTACATGCCTAATTTTTCTGGCCTCTGGTGCTGCACTGTGCCTTCAACAACCAAACCCCCAAAAAAGGCACATAACAGGGATTAAACTGATAGGAGTAGTACTACTTAACACACCACTCATACCTGGTGTAACAGTAGTGTACATTTAAAACAAAAAACATTTTTCTACTGTAATAAATTGCATAGCAGTTAGTTGTCTGCAAGCGTGTGTGTCAGACCTACAGCGTCTACTCTGCCAACTTCTGCAAGTGCACAGTGCCACTCATATCACAGTAGCTTGGACGCATAGTACCAATCTGTCAAAACCGGTAATGATGAATGAGGTCTAGAGTAGCCTGGTTCCCTTATCCTCTACAGGTTGAGACCTAATGTTTGGGTGACTCCAGACCAACACATGAGTACAAGCAGCACACAAACTCAAAGCTGCCATCCTCCTCCTGGTCCAGCATCATCAGCCACATCAACCACTGCTGTCCTCCTTGCCCCCTCTCAACCATCCGCCACTGCGTCTCTCGACCTTGAGCAGTTCCTGCTCATTTGCCCATAGTCAGGTGCCTGTAAAGGACATGTTTGAGCGTAAGAAGCTAATGTCTCAAAGATCCCCAAAATTGAAGTGATACGACCAACAAAGCATCTTTTTCCATCTCCCGGTTCTAAAAATCCAGGCCTTATACACGCCCCCTGATATGTGCTGTAACAGGTTTTAAACTGATTAGAGTAGTACTACTTAACACACCTTATAATAATGCAGAGAGAGGCAATGCAGTGAGAGGAGTCTGAAGAAGAGGAGTCAGAGGAGGAAGGTGGCTTTGAGGAGGTGGAAGACCAAACACAGCAGGCGTCCCAGGGGGCTTGTTGTCACCTTTCGGGGACCCTTGGTGTTGTACGTGGCTGGGTGGAGGAAGAGACCTTCAATGACATCAGTGAGGACATGGAACGGGACATGGCTAGCTTGGTATCCAACCTTGTGCAAATGGGGAGTTTGCGGTTGTGCAAATGGACTGTTTGCGGTTGTTTGCGGTGCGTTAAATGGGGAGTTTGGTCTGTCACTGTGAAGCGGGTGTAACCCTTACACTACCTGATCGATACAACATCATACCTGATGTTTTAAAGCACGTTATTCGAAACAATTTAGGAATGTTAGGTAATTTATGCCCTTTATGGCTTAAAACCAGACTAGGTATCAACTATTTAATTTTCCGTGGGAGTTTTGCCATGGATCCCCCTCCGGCATGCCACAGTCCAGTTGTTAGACCCCTTGAAACAACTTTCCCATCACTATTGTGGCCAGAAAGAGTCCCTGTGGGTTTTAAAATTCGCCTGCCCATTGAAGTCTATGGCGGTTCGCCGATGTTCGCCGGTTCGCGAACATTTGCGGCGGTTCGCGTTCGCGGTTCGCGAAAAGAAAATTTTATGTTTGCGACATCATTATTAGTGAATATAGTTTTGTTTTATACTATAATAAAATGAATTTTTCTAAACCTTAGTGCTACCTATGAACATCGATAGGAAAACTCTTATAGCATTAGGAAATATTTTTTTGTACAACTGGCACCACAATTCTTTTTCTCATTTGGGGATTACATTTACATCTAATTTAAAAAACCTTATTAAAGAAAATATACAACCACTATATATAAAAATCTCTAATCTTTTCCTGGAGTGGAAGAAATTCAACTTTTCATGGTCTGGCAGAATTGCGCCAATTAAAGTTCTTCCTAAACTAACATATATCATGAGATGCATTCCACTAAGGTTTCTGCATTGTCAATTAAAAAGATTTCAAAGACTAATAGAAAAGTTCATCTATAAAGATAAGCAACCTCACTTAAATAGGGACATAGTGTCAAAAGACTTTGTGAAAAGAGGTTTATCCTCTCCAATCGTACAGTCAGGTCCATAAATATTGGGACATCGACACAATTCTAAACTTTTTGGCTCTATACACCACCACAATGGATTTGAAATGAAACTAACAAGATGTGCTTTAACTGCAGACTTTCAGCTTTAATTTGAGGGTATTTACATCCAAATCAGGTGAACGGTGTAGGAATTACAACAGTTTGTATATGTGCCTCCCACTTTTTAAGGGACTAAAAGTAATGGGACAATTGGCTGCTCAGCTGTTCCATGGCCATGTGTGTGTTAATCCCTCATTATCCCATTTACAAAGAGCAGATACATGCTCCAGTGTTCATTTCAAGTGTGCTATTTGCATTTGTTGCTGTTAACTCTCAATATGAGATCCAAAGAGCTGTCACTATCAGTGAAGCAAGCCATCCTTAGGCTGAAAAAACAAAACAAACCCATCAGAGAGATAGCAAAAACATTAGGTGTGGCCAAATCAACTGTTTGGAACATACTTAAAAAGAAAGAATGCACCGATGAGCTCAGCAACACCAAAAGACCCGGAAGACCACGGAAAACAACTGTGGTGGATAACCGAAGAATTATTTCCCTGGTGAAGAAAACACCCTTCACAACAGTTGGCCAGATCAAGAACACTCTCCAGGAGGTAGGTGTATGTGTGTCAAAGTCAACAATCAAGAGAAGACTTCACCAGAGTAAATACAGAGGGTTCACCACAAGATGTAAACCATGGGTGAGCCTCAAAAACAGGAAGGCCAGATTCGAGTTTTCCAAACAACACCTAAAAAAGCCTTCACAGTTCTGGAACAACATCCTATGGACAGATGAGACTAAGATCAACTTGTACCAGAGTGATGGGAAGAGAAGAGTATGGAGACGGAAAGGAACTGCTCATGATCCAAAGCATACCACCTCATCAGTGAAGCATGGTGGTGGTAGTGTCATGGCGTGGGCATGTATGGCTGCCAATGGAACTGGTTCTCTTGTATTTATTGATGATGTGACTGCTGACAAAAGCAGCAGGATGAATTCTGAAGTGTTTCAGGCAATATTATCTGCTCATATTCAGCCAAATGCTTCAGAACTCATTGTGCGGCGCTTCACAGTGCAGATGGACAATGACCCGAAGCATACTGCAAAAGCAACCAAAGAGTTTTTTAAGGGAAAGAAGTGGAATGTTATGCAATGGCCAAGTCAATCACCTGATCTGAATCTGATTGAGCATGCATTTCACTTGCTGAAGACAAAACTGAAGGGAAAATGCCCCAAGAACAAGAAGGAACTGAAGACAGTTGCAATAGAGGTCTGGCAGAGCATCACCAGGGATGAAACCCAGCGTCTGGTGATGTCTATGCGTTCCAGACTTCAGGCTGTAATTGACTGCAAAGGATTTGCAACCAAGTAATAAAAAGTGAAAGTTTGTTTTATGACTGTTAATCTGTCCCATTACTTTTGGTCCCTTAAAAAGTGGGAGGCACATATACAAACTGTTGTAATTCCTACACCGTTCACCTGATTTGGATGTAAATACCCTCAAATTAAAACTGAAAGTCTGCAGTTAAAGCACATCTTGTTTTTTTCATTTCAAATCCATTGTGGTGGTGTATAGAGCCAAAAAGATTAGAATTATGTCGGTGTCCCAATATTTATGGACCTGACTGTATTTGAGTATTATAGAGCCATATTGCTAACCCATATTTTGAAGTTTTCTATTTGTAATGGCAAATCCAAATTTTTGGAAATTGAAGATACTTTGTCTGAAGGACTCTAATTAAAAGGGCTTTTATGGGATAAAGAAATAGAAGAAAATATAAATTGTATGTTACCTTGGGTGGTAAGAACCTTAAAATCCCAACGGCATAAGATTAACTCCCAATTAAATCTACTGTAATTAATTCCCTTCCCCAATAACCCCTTTAAATGTATTAAACACAAAATCACTGACAAATAAGCTAGACTGGGAACAATGGGGGTCTGCATTCAGTGCCTGATTCCACTGAAGACGCTTCAGTCTTTGGTTCAAGTAAACAAACTCCCAAAAGAGCAATTTCTACAATACTTCAGAATTAAAAAAGAAAAAAAAACTAAATTTAGCAGGTTTCTCTGAGAATGTTGACAATGAGCGTTCAGAATTTGAAAACCTATTAATCGATGTGAAAAGGAAAAATTCTATAACTAATTAAATCAAAATATGAAAACATTTAAAAGACAATAATAAGACTAATAGGATCTTAAAATGGGAAAAGGCCTTTAGCTTAGAATATACAATTAAAATGTGGCTTAAAGCCTTTGAGCTAACAAATACTTAAATAATTTGTGTCCCATTGAGGGAAACATATTTTAAACTAATACAAAGGTGGTACAAATTGGAAAAAATTGCTCCTGTTAAATCATCTGGTCTGTGCTGGAGAGGATGTAATGATAGGGGCACCCACGAGCATATGTGGTGGTCTTGCCCCAAAATATAAACATTTTGGGGAGAAGGTTTACAACAACTCTTAAAATGTACAAACTGTAAGTTACAATCTACCCCTGATTTGATCCTCTTTCATATCATAGTAGAGCCTATAGAACATAAGAAAATAGGGATTATTATAAATATCTTATTAACAGCTAAATATCTTGTCACATTAAAATAATAAAGCCCTGAAGTTCCATCTTGGTCAGAGGTCAAAACATTAATAGACAGAAACAAACAAATTGAAATGGATTACCTGAGGCTGGAACTGAAGAGATATATTAAGACAGCCACCAAGTGGACCCTCTGGTCTTAAGTTGGCCTCAGTATTGCATTAAAAAGGGAGATGGGGGGAACAAGATAAAGAGTAATAAAAGGGGAAAGAGAAGAGAAAAATTGGAAAAGACAGGAAAAAAAAAGGAAAAAATGGGAAAAGGGGGAAGAAAGAAATGAAAGGGAACAAAAAAAAAAGAATAGATGGGTAATGCTCTGTCCTACTGCCCTCCAATCTCACCCGGCCCTTCACCCTATTGACTGCTTTATATCTTACCTTCATGTTTAAGTAAGTAAACAGTCTGACTAAAAATGATTAAAACCGCTATATTCTATTTAACCTCAGTAATCAATCTACATATAAATGTTTTGTATGTCTTGTATATTTTGTATGGTCTTTTATATGTCAATTTTGTAATTTGAAATAAAACGTGGGTCAGCAGCAAAAACATCCAAAATGGCTGCTATTGGCTCACTGACTGACTGAAACACAAACACAGCTTCTATAATGTTTACATAAAGACAATGGAATAACCCATCCTCCTCCATCTAGGAAAATGAGACATTCCCACCAACAGCCAATTAATGGCTATTTACATTAGGTGATACAATTATAATGAAACACGTACTTGGCTAGATCTGTGCTCATATCTCATCTATATGTTACACTTCTGTAAAGTCAATAACGTATATTAAACCTTGGGTCTAGTTTCTAGGATATTTTGTTTATCCTATATAGCTGTTTACTGTGTGTGGAACCAATTTTTATTATGGGAAGAAGGATTTGTTTACACTTATAAAATAAAAACAATGAATTTATAAGAGTACATAATAAACTGTTTCCTACCTATATATATATATATATATATATATATATATATATATATATATATATATATATATGCACACACACGCTAAATAATGTAAGGATATTTGTTTTATTTCCACAACACGTTCTACCCCATCACTAGAAGCAATGAAAAATGAAAATTGTCATCAAAAGGAGGAAATACAAATATGACAGTGTGCAATCTTAATATAAATTCTAGAGATATAGGTAAATAACATAAAAAAAGATAAACTTATTTGAAAGTCGAGGTACGATCTTCAGACTGGCATGTAAAGAGACTCAAGGTACCTAACAAATTCAGTCAGATGAGCATCCTACAACATGGAGATATTAGATTGCATCTCACAGAGTCCTTTGCACCTTTTACCTTAAAGGTATATGCAAGTGAGCTGGGTTATGAATGCATCTGATTGAGGGAAATTAGTAGTGTATGAATTCATTTTTTGCATGAAAACATCCCAAAATAAACATTAATTAGCTTATCTTGAAGTTAGCAAAATGTCCTATGTTTTTTGGCATTTGCATTTTATCGTGTACACCCTTAGAAAACTCCACCTCAATTAGCATAACATTCAAATTCAGAACCAGGCTAATACATTGTCTCATTCTTCACCTCAGTGGCTTCTGGCATGTGCTCAGTACAAGAACTGTAACAGTTACTTCCTGTTCTCTGTACCAGAAAGGTCAAATTTGTATCTTGCTGTATTTCCTGTGGGTACACTGCAGTATGTCCTGTGTGTACCCTGCTTATGTAAGCGTCCTGAGGGTGTGAACCACTGGATTTGACTTTTGTGCAAATAACTTTGTAAGTAAACTCAACTTTTCTGTATACCACATGTTTTCATACACTACTAATTCTCCTCTATCAGATGCATTCATAACCCAGCTCACTTGCATATACCTTTAATACCTTCCTAACAAGAACATTGCAAAAGAAAACATAGTTATACATAGAAACAATAAAATACATAAGAAAAAACGCAAGTTTAAAAATCTAATATGATCCTTGGAATAATAAAAAAAGTATATCAATAATGGAATCCATAGCACAAAGTTCACAGTCCAGATATTAAAGTCTGTTGAATGAAAGCTTTACAATTAGTGATTTTTAAAGCACAAGCAAAAAATAATCAAATCTTGATGGTAAAACAATAAATCCACGAAAATAAGTGAGCACCTGTTTGATGAAATCCATATAACAAGGAAAGAGTCCAATGGGGTGGATGAAAACATCCATAGAGCGGTGCCATACATATAAAAGTCCAGATATGTAAAATAAAATACAATGGTTAATGCAGACAAAATGGCCTTACTCAATTATTCAACTAATTCAATTACTAGGACATAGAACCAATTTCTCTTAATACTCATTGTCTTATGAGGCATTTAGATGATAGATGTAATTTAATAACCAATAAAGTTTGCACTGATATTACTAATAACCCAGACTATATGCATGCTAACTTCTTCTTTCCCTAATTACTATTCCTTATCAGATGCTAGTACGTACTAGATCCTATCAAGACAGGTATAGGAAAGAGCAGAAAAAGTAAAAATGACAACACAAGGAAAACATATGCTCAGACAAACTTCATACAGGCCCAGTCTTACATATCACACTTACCTATCATACAATAAACAGGTGGATCACTTGTTTTTGGATGGTTAGATCCTCTGGTCAAAGCATTTAGGCCATCATGTGCATATCTTCATGCAGAAGACAAGGAGTATGTAGCTTTCTCACAGATCTTTATATTTTTTTCTTCTTTAGTATATATATATATATATATATATATATATATATATATATATATATATTAGAGTATTGTCATGTCAATGAGCAAGAGTTTGACCTTTCTCCTTTTTCTTGGGTGCAAACAAGATTTCTGTCTTGGCTTTGGCTTTAGTCAGCAAACTCTGTATCTGTTTCTTCATCTGTTATTATCTGTTGTCATCAGGATAGGTACTTGGTAGAGACTCTCTCTCTCATCATATATCAGGGCATGCTTGTCTTTTCTCCACCTCCACGCACTCGCTGTCATCTTCTTCTGGGGTAAAGTGAGACAAAAGTCCAAACATACAAGATCTACCATACAAGAAACTTCCAAACGTCTTTCAACTAAATACCCTTACATCATATACCCATACCCTGGGGTAAAGTGAGACAAAAATCCAAACATACAAGATCTACCATACAAGAAACTTCCAAACGTCTTTCAACTAAATATCCTCACATCATATACCCATACCCTAAATTCTCCCTAAATGTAACATAAATTTAACATATACATAACTCTGTAATAAACAAAGGGTGGTATAAACTAAAATCAATTAAGTCAAAATGTAAATCATGCAAAGCTAATAACCATATGAAAGACTTGTAAAATATTTAAGCAACCATTATTTTCTACTATTATTTTCACCTCTTATGTTCCTTACTTAGAGGCCTACTACTCATTTGCACCATGGCCATCATCTGAGCTGGGGATAGGCCTGGAGGAATATATGTCACAATATTATAGTATTTATCCAATATGGATAAACAAAACATAACACATAAAATAAAATGAATTGGTATGATAAGGTTCTTTAATCAGATAATATATCATACATGGGCCCAATTCATTTGTGGTTCAATCCTTCTGCCACTTTGTTTCACTTCAACCCCATTCGAAATTAAAGTAGCACATTTTAATTTCTTGCCTTCATCTATCAGCACCACTTAGCTCAGTAACTGTCTAGACAAAACACATTTTAAAGGTAAGGAAAACTTTTTACTTTTGCAGGTAAGTACACCTTTTACTTTTTCTGGGTAAAGCAAATCTCTCAACTTTTCCAGGTAATAAACCTTTTCACTTTTGTAGGTAAGTACACCTGTATTCACCTTGCTAGGGAGGCATACCTATATTCTCTTTATTTACCCTATTGCCTTTCTAGGGAGGCTTACCTTTGTTTTGCCTTTCAGTAGGAAGGCTCACCTCTGTTAATCTATATGTACAGCGCTTGTTGCATCAAATTATACAAATATCCGTACTTTTTAGTATATATATATGTATATATATATATATATATATATATATATATATATATATATACACACATACACAATTAGCACTCTCTCCAGTTAATGTGATATTTAGCTTGCTATGGACCACTAATTTTCCAGTTGCAAGATATTAGGTATGAAATAGATATGTCTAAATGACCCATGATCCAGCTGTTTCAGTAAGAGACAGGACACATATTTTTATACAAAATAAATCAGCCATCCCAAGGCCATAATTTGCCATTTGCGCAGAACATTAAAAATGAAGTATTTCTGCACATCAGGAGTGACGTAGAATAACATGTTTGAAAAGTTTTGATCACGTGTGTTATAGCTTATTGGATATTATATGTAAATTAAATATAATTTGTTGTGAGTGGGTTATACCATGTTAGTAGATGGGGTAAAAAGATGGATCAATTCATTGTTGCGTAAAGATGGATCAATTCATTGTTGCGTAAACAGATATTAAAGTGTTTGTCTGCTGATTTTGCAGTAGCAATTTAGTAATGGAGTGAAGTGGTGACATCCATGTGGTTTGTTACTAATCCACATCTCTTTTTAAAAAAAATAAACTCATCATGAGAAATAACCAAAAGACTCTGTTTTCCTTGGTGTCAGACATACGAGAGGGGAAATGGGAAGTGGGATAAGCATGAGAGATTTTTCCCTGATACGCTTATTAAAGTCACACCTTGTCAGGTACAATATCTCAATCTAGTCTCAGCAACCTTTGCATGTTAAAATATCTTAATCAACTTGACTTCATATTCACTCAACCACAGTATCTGATCATATAGAAAAAAATCCATATACAGAGACCCACATAAACATCTCCAAACTCGGTACTCCACACATTTCAAACAAGACACCCCTTTCTCCACTTGGAAAACATAATTTCTACAGAAAAAAAATTATACCGGCTTAAAAATCTGCTGATAAAAAAAAACCATAGAATCCAGGACAACATAGACAAGACACAACATAGAACATACAATTACGTAATTGTAAGCTCATGAAATTTACATGCGCATAAATGTTCTTAAATCACTTTGTATGAACCAAAAAAAAACAAATTATAGCAAATCATATAGATATATTTACCTATAACTAATGATAAACATAATTGCATCAAAAAGAAATCAAAATAAAACAAGATATATGTCCATGAAACCTAAAAAAATATATGACATAAAACACATTTCTCAAAATACATATGACACTTTATTGAAATAAATACACAATATTTTTTATAATCAAGTATAATTTCACTGAAATAACTTTTTAACTTATTATGTTAATTATATTTAACTCATAAATATTTCTATAAAAAAATCCTTATTACACTTGCAATAGGATGCTGTTGCAGACTGTGCAAAACACATGACCCAATTACTCTGCACACTGGCTACCAGTGAATAACTCATTATAATACATTAGTTCATCTTCACGGGTCAACTTTTAACTTCTCCGCTCTGTAGCTTTAAAACGCTAAACTGACAACAACATCATTAAATCATAAAACCTTCATTTTCTAAATGATTTCTAAAACATGACTAAATAACAAAAAAAACAGCCAATTTCTTACTGTTCGTTTCCACAGAATATGAAATTAACCCGACTCTATATTATCAGCAAAAACCTGTTACAGATATAATTTAAGGTGGTCTGGGCAGCCACTCAAAACCTCTTACTAAATTTAAACATAAAAAATAATTTCAGAAACAATAATTAATGATCTCACATCGAACCAATTTCACCGACACCATGTCCTTCTTAATCACTTGCAAAAAACATTCTAGGAACTATTTTTTTTTATTTAAGGAATTCTGTTTCTATTCACAAATATTCCCAACTAATACCTCTCCTCTCTGAGACCTCTCCTCTAACATTATTTAATTGCTAAAACCACCTTAAAAAAATTATATATATCTATCCCTTATATAGCGCAACCTTAACAAATTCCTTAGGGCAGTGGCAAGAGCGCTTGCAGCAGAGAGGATATCTTGTCTCTCAGGGACCTTTGCCAGCTCTCAGGGTTCCCAATTCAAGGTCAGTAGAATAAAAGCAAGCAGAATATAGTAAGTTACTTTCAACAAACTTAAATTACAATTTACAGGAATAATTTACAATTTCTCTATCATGTGAGTGTGACATATCAACGGACACAAAATAATCTTTTCTTATTTACTTTTTGCAATTCATTCCAAAACAAACTATTAGGATTCCATTTTAGGTCAATTCACCTGCACATTTTGCAGGAAAGAATAACACTTTAAAGCACAAAATCTCTTATGAAAACAAGAATAAAACTAACGAACACAATATGCTTCTGGCTTATCGGAAGTCTAATTTTCAACAAAGAATAGTTAATGAGCTCTCTTTTTAACTAGAAATTCAGTAGGGATGATTTCAGGGAGTTTTTCGTCAAGTAATGGCACATTTTCTGTTGTGCAAATAATTTCAGTATTCGTTTCAATAATATCTACTACATGTTGTACAGTTTCTGCTTTTTCAAGAGTACTCTCCAATAGCTGTGGAGCTGTGCTTATTAAACATTCCTCAACGAAACTCTTGGACCCATGCTCGCAAATGCTCAGCTCAACCATGTCTTCGCTGTGTCTCACCTGTGCATCATCATGATTTTCTATAACTGCTTCTACAGACAGCTTTGCACTTTCTGCAACTGCTTGAAGGACATGATCTACAGGCTTCTGTTGTTCTTCCACACTCTTGGCACTGTCACTTTCCTCTGGCTCAGGTGTAGCTTCATCGGTTGTTGCAGGTGACTCTAATTGGGAAACTGTGCTAAATTTAACCGCTTCAACAATTATTTCAGTTTCAAGTTTGTCTTTGTTCTTAGACAACTGAAATTCCTTTGCTTGCTCTGTCACTGTCGCACTAATCCAGGATGGAGATCTTTCTTCAAGACTGGTAACAGCTCTCTCCCCCTCTATCACAGTCACAGTGACAGCATGAATTAGTTCTTCAGTACCTTTCTCAGGTACTGTTCCTTGCTCTTTTGATGAATCCATAACAGAGGCTTCCATAGATCGTTGAGCATCTAACTTTTCTTGCTTAGCCGCATCAAACTCAGCCAGCAGAACTACGGCTGGTTCAGCAGAGTCATCATCGAATCCTTCTGCTTGTGCAGCTTGTCCAGCTTCATTTAGTGGAGTATGCTCCAGTTTTGCTACAGGAACAGTCTTTTCTAAGGTGTTCACATCGGACACTGGCCTAGCAACACTTTCTGGCTGGTCTCCATTAGAAGCCTCTTTGTCACTTTCCCCACTATCTAATGTCAACAGTCGTATTCGCCGGGGCTTCTGTCGAAATTGAGAGATGTTCAGCTCTTTTTCACTGTGCGGCCGCTCCCACAACACGGATTCGTGCAGCTTAGGCTTTGGGGGACATTTCCTCTGCTCCCAAATAGGCATCAATTTCTCATTCCTGTAGGACACTCGGTAGTCCTCAAACGCAGGCTTCCTCCGCCATTCAGGGATATACTCTGGCCTCATTTTAACTTGGGCTTGTCTTTGGAGCCTTGAAAGACGCCGTTTCTCCTCCTCTAAGGCCCTTCTATCTGCACCAGCAGGCTCTTTTGTTCTCTCAGCAATCTCTTTTGTTCTCTCAGCAATCTCTTTTGTTCTCTCAGCAATCTCTTTGGGGCTCTCAGCAATCTCTTTGGGGCTCTCAGCAATCTCTTTGGCTGGTTCGGCCTTCTCTGCGGGCTCTCTCTCCGGCTCTGCGGGCTCTCTCTCCGGCTCTGCGGGTTCTCTCTCCGGCTACGCGGGCTCTCTCTCCGGCTACGCGGGCTCTCTCTCCGGCTACGCGGGCTCTCTCTCCGGCTACGCGGGCACTCTCTCCGACTCTGTGGGCACTCTCTCCGACTCTGCGGGCACTCTCTCCGACTCTGCGGGCACTCTCTCCGACTCTGCGGTCTCTGGGGAGCCTTCTGCGGTACCCTCTGCGGTCTCTGGGGAGCCTTCTGCGGCCTCACTCGCTGCTCCTGCTGTCTCACTCGCAGCTCCTGCCGTCTCACTCGCAGCTCCTGCCGTCTCACTCGCAGCTCCTGCCGTCTCACTTGCAGCTCCTCCCATCTCACTCATGGCACTGCACCAGGTGGCTTTTTCCACTCTCTTTTTCTCCTTGTTTACTACTAGGTCAGGTTTGGTTGGCCTTCCCTTAACAGGGAAACTGTATCTTATACTTGGAACAACAAGTATGTCTCTTGGGTAGCGATAAGCCTGTCTGCCAAAAAAATTCCAGGGGTGCGCTCTCTGTACTCTCTTTACTCCTATACGGTCAAGGATCTCCTCTTTCAGGGTGCAATAATTGGTTGCCATTTCTTCAGGCAAAACCCCATACGCTTCCTGTGCTTCTCCACACAGATAGGGACCCAGGACTGTGGCCCAGTGCTGTTTAGGCCAACCTTCCCTGGTAGCAATCTTCTCAAAATTCAGGAGGTAGGTTTCTACATCATCCTGAGCTGTCATTTTCTTTAGAAAGCAATTAGGGTTCATAATCCTGCTTGATTTTGAACAAACAATGTTCTCTGTAGAACTCAATCGCTGTAGCTGCACTTTCTGTACTTCTAAAAACTTTCTCATTTGGACCCTGTCCTATTCCATTTGTCTCTGCCATTTCTCTGTGGCCTCTCTAAATCTTGCAGCTACCTCTCCAAAACCTTTATCTTCCTCTTTTGCGGCTTGGATGCTACCCTCTGCAATCATTTCACTCTTTTCTGCCTGGCTCTACACCCAGCTTAGCAGCCTGCACTCTGTTCATCTCTGCCTGCTGCTTGTTCATTACCCGCTGTTCTTCTATAAAAGCTTTAAGGGCCCCCTCCATATTTATGCTGTACGGTGGGCTGTTTTCTTCAACACAGACACTTTTCGATCCCACTTCTGACAACAGTGTGACCAGGATGGCCGCGTATAGCGGTGGTTTCTTGAATAAAAGGCTGATACCGACTTCAAGTGCAGCAAATTGGTTTATTTTGCAAAAAGAAAGTAACAGATGAAGCAGTAGCTCTGCTTAAAATAACGGAACATAAATAACTACGTCTCTGCGATGTGGGAGAATGCCACCTTGTGGCCAGGTTACAAACAGTCCTTTAACTTGGGAGACTGCCACCTTGTGGCCAGGATACCAATAGTCCCTTTGATTCATGATAGTGCCACCTTGTGGCTAGGATACAAATAGTCCCGTTAACTTTTGATAGAGCCACCTTGTGGCCAGGATACAAATAGTCTCTTTAACTTGGGAGACTGCCACCTTGTGGCCAGGATACCAATAGTCCCTTAGACTTGCGATAGTGCCACCTTGTGGCCAGGATACAAATAGTCTCTTTAACTTGGGAGACTGCCACCTTGTGGCCAGGATACAAATAGTCTCTTTAACTTGGGAGACTCTTTTCCGCTCTTTATCTTTGTAGCCGCGGATGAAGCATCGGGCCCGCCCGTCTCTCCCGCATGCTTCACCCCAGGGACTCTTGGATATCACAACAATAACTGGTGTTACCTTCCTTCGGTAATCTCTCAGTCTCTTCCCTGGGGCATAAAAGGTCTTGGAACCTTCATTCGGGGCCTCCGTCAGCAAACCAAACAGCCTTTTTACTCCTGTCTGTAAACCTTCAGGCTCCTCTCAGCCTGGTACAATTTCTGCTTCCAGCAGACTGCGTGAAAGTACTGCGTTCCTATATATGGCAGATAGCTACAAGCGTCCTTCTTTGGCTTGCTTCAGACTGAGGCCTTCACTCACCCGCCTCCCTCTGCTAGGCCAAAACAGGGCCTAACTACAGGGGATCTTCAATAACCCCTTCACTTACTTGGCTTCCTTGTACTTTCACCTCCTGAGTCTGTAGTCACTCTTTCATCTCAATTCGTCCTGCGACTGCAAACAGCACACTCTTCTCACTGTTGTAGTACTCGCAGCCGCAGTAAATCAGGCTTCACAAAGCCCACTGTATTTCCACACAGGATCAGTCTTCACTCTGTGGCTGGCTTCTGTCAGCAGCACACAACCTGCACAGAGCCTCGCCGGCCACACACCCCTTTCCAGGTCTGCTTTCCAGGCTTTTAAAGGGCAGTCACACTAATTAGGAGTTCTCCAGAAGTTTTAACTCCCTCACTTCTGTCCAGAACTCCGTACTCCACTTGCTTGTATAACTTCTAAGGGGCAAACGATCACAATATATATATATATATATATATATATATATATATATATATATATATACACTTATACACACACACTAAATAATGTGAGGATATTTGTAATATTTCCACAACACGTTCTACCCCATCACTAGAAGCGGCATGGTAAGCAACATGCATTTTACCTTTAACTCCTAGGATCCTTCACATTGGCTCATCACCTCACTGGTGAAGTGACTTCCTCTATCTGATTCAATTTGTAGGCCAAAATTAGAAAAGACATGGTTAATCAACAAAATTGCGGCGGTCTCAGCTTTACAGTTTGTCGCCAGAAGGCATTCTGCCCATTTAGTGACTAAGCATGTAATAGTTAACATATATTTATTACCTTTGGATGATGTAGTTACCAGACAAATAAAATCAATCTGTAAATCTGACCAGGGCATATACATCCCCCTCTTCTGAAGGAGGAGCCCTATGGGTAGGTGTATGGGGTTGAAACTGGGAACATACCAAACATCCTTGACAGAAAGTTTGGATATCCATCAACATGTGTGGCCAGTATACAAAATCGTTAAGTATCTCATACATAATCTTCTTAACTCTGTGACCTGATGTTGGTGCATCATGAGCATTTTGTAACATCAGACCTCTATATGCAGTGCGAACTACCCATTAATGTATACCATTCTTAGATGTGCGTAAAATAAACCATCTAAGATGCTAAACTGGGATTTTGCCTTAATTAGAATCCTCAAACATTCCTTATTTGACACATCTATTTTGTTCAGGGGATACTGGATTGGATACTGTATATGGCTATAAATGGACCTATGATAGGATCTTCTTTTTGACTACTGATCAAGTCTAACTTAGGAGTATCTTCGGACCATTGAACTATGGATAGTACTGTATCTTTCTGGGATTGCTGTCTAGTGATAGCCTGAATTTGCAATGGACCCATAAGGTGGTCCACTTCAATGAATTCCATATCCTTCTTTATCCTGACCCTTTATCCTGGAATGTCCCTTTGTTTTCTTCCAATATATAGTCAGTTCATGAGAATTTACCATTTCATCAATGATATGTACTAATTTACCATGTTTTATCGGTTTCTTCAGGGCATTGGCATATCATTTTGTTTCCATACTGGTAAATATTCTGCAAAACTATTACGGGCATATTCTGAATCAGTAATGATTACAAATTTCTTAATGTTATGCTCTATTGTAGTGTAAACAGCATAATATATAGCTATCAATTCTGCTATTTGACTACTTTTGGGTCCTCTTTTACACTCATTGGGAGGAATTGGGAAACTATTTATCCATACATTTCCTATTTCCGCAACTAGTTTATTTTCTGTATCTATCTCTGCATGATAGGCACATGCATCTACATAAACTGTGGGTAATGATTTACAAAATATCTCTTCATATATCTTGTGAGGTGAAAATGTAAATTCCTCCATAAGGTCTATATTAGAATAATCATTTTTAAAGGGATCTGGAGCAGTACAATCATGTAAATCTGCTAATCCTTGGGCAACTGGATTCCCTTTATTTTGGGCATATCTTATCTCTAAAGGCCATCCTTGTAAGGATAAGGTCCAAGCAGTTATGCGGCTATTTGATAGATTTTCAGACCTAATATAATTGCTATGAATGTATTGTAACGGTTGGTGTGCTGTTTCAACTAGTGCCCATACTGTAGCAAATAGAGCCTTCTCACAATCATTACATTTTACCTCTACAGGTGATAGCGTTTTACTAGCACAAGAGAGAATCTTGTTATGATGGTCATATTTTTGATATAACACAGCACTTAAACAATTATCAGTATTACCAGTTTCTAAAAAAGAAGGGCTTACCTCGCTCTGGGTCAGTTAGGCAAGGGACCTGACTTAGCTTCTGTTTTAAATCGTTTACAGCTTTGTTCTGAATCTCACCCCATCTCTATGGCTCACCTTTCTTTAACAATCGGATGAGGAGTCTTGTTATTTCAGCATAATTCTTAATAAATTTACGAGAATAATTAGTAATACCTAGAAATGATCTCAATTATTTTGGAGTAGTAGGCATTTTAGTTTTAAGAAGAGGCTCTACCTTCTTTTTCTGTGGATTTATGCCATCAGGAGGTATCTCATGACCTAAAAGATTAACTTTAGTACGACATCACTGAGCCTTTTGGATAGATATTTTAACTCCTGCATGCTTTAATTGTTCCAAAACATGTTCAATTTCTGTGATATGTTTATCAAATTCACTACTCTTAATCAAGATGTCATCTACATAGGGTAATGTCCCTTGCTCTTGAGCATCAGGCATTGCCCTGTGCAAGAAGATAGGAAATTAATTCCCCAAGTTCATAAATCCAAAAGGGAATTCTAGTCCAGGTATATTGTTGATTTCCAAATGTGAAAACTATTTTATGTTGGTCTTCTTCAGTTACTTTAATAGTCCAATAACCATGGGCACAATCAAGTGTTGTAAATAATTTAGATCCTTGTATTTTTGCCAAACATTAATCTTTATATGGGATGGGCCAAGCAGACATATGGACTCTCTTATTTAATTGCCTCAAATCAGCGTATAAGCGCCACGTCCCATTTGGCTTCAAAGAGGATTATTATAAGAACAATGCACCGGTCTTATAATTCCCCTTGATTCCAGAATTTTTATAATATCAGCCAATGATTCATTAGAGGCGATGGGTAGTCTATATTGCTTAACAAACACAGGTGGCATATTGGGAGCAGTTTTAATTTTAGTGACATGTAAATCTGTCAAGCCACAATCATATAAATCTTTAGAAAATACATTGTGGTCATTCATTAACACTTGTCTTCATTTTTTGTATTCAATATCATTAGAGCATCCATCAGCTAAAACTATCTGTTCCTCGACTCTTTCCTTAAACCCAGGGAATACCTCAGGCTGACTAATTGCATAAGCTTCCTCTAGTTGTGTAGATAGATCAGTGGTAATTGAGCGTATCTGCATCCCATTAACCAAATAACTTTCAGATTCTTGTTCATCTATATTTTGTTTAAAAATTAGTTCATTATCTGTAATTTCACACTATTCTTCCATGGAACTAAAGAGGTAAATAGATTAAACAATAAATAATCCTTCTGGTTGAGTATCAAAACATTGGTCAATAATTTGATCATCATTCATATATTCTTCTGGTATCAAACCAATAATTGAATAGGTAAATTCAGATGTAAAATACAGTGCCTTGCAAAAGTATTCACCCCCCTTGGCATTTTTGTGTTTTGTTGCCTCACAACCTGGAATTAACATGGATTGTTTGAGGATTTGCATCATTTAATTTACAGAATGTGCCCACAACTTTGAAGATGTTTTTTTTTTATTGTGAAGCGAACAACAAATGGGACAAAATAACAGAAAAAGTAAATGTGCATAACTATTCACCCCCCTAAAGTCAATAATTTGTAGAGCCACCTTTGGCGGCAATCAGAGCTCCAAGTTACTTTGGATAAGTCTCTATGAGCTTACCACATCTTACCACTGGGATTTTTGCCCATTCCTCCTTGCAAAACTGCTCCAGCTCCTTCAAGTTGGATGGTTTGCTCTTGTGAACAGCAATCTTTAAGTCTGACCACGGATTTTCTATTGGATTGAGGTCTGGGCTTTGTCTAGGCCATTTCAACACATTTACATGTTTCCCCTTAAACCACTCAAGTGTTGCTTTAGCAGTGTGTTTGGGGTCATTGTCCTGCTGGAAGGTGAACCTCCATGCTAGCCTCAAATCACGCACAGAGTGGTACAGGTTTTTCTCAAGAATATCCCTGTATTTAGCACCATCCATCTTTCCCTCAACTCGGACCAGTTTCCCAGTCCCGGCTGCTGGAAAACATCCCCACAGCATGATGCTGCCACCACCATGTTTCACTGTAGGGATGGTGTTATTTGGGTGATGCGATGTGTTGGGTTTGCGCCAGACATAGAGTTTTCTTTGATGGCTGAAAAGTTCAATTTTAGTCTCATCAGACCAGAGCACCTTCCTCCATACATTTTGGGTGTCTCCCACATGCCTTTTCGCAAACGCAAAACGTGCCATTTTGTTATTTGCTGAAAGTAATGGCTTTCTTCTGGCCACTCTGCCATAAAACCCAACTCTATGGAGAGTACCGCTTATTGTCATCCTATGTACAGATACTCCAGTCTCTGCTGTGGAAGTCTGTAGCTCCTCCAGGGTTACATTAGGTCTCTGTGCTGCCTCTCTGATTAATGCCCTTCTTGCCCATTCCTCCAGTTTTGGTGGGCGGCTGTCTTTTGGCATATTTGCTGTTGTGCCATGTTCTTTCCATTTGGTTATGATATATTTTTTTTTTATATTTTTTTTTATTTTACTTCAGTTTTTACAAATAACAAACAGATATTACAGAATTATACACAACACAAATATACAAATTCAAGATATATTACAGTCATACAAAAACTAAAAAAAAAGGGTTATGTCTTATGAGTTTAAAGAATGGAAATATTTATCCCAAATCAGCCAACTATTAAACCTGGATAAAATAATGCCCATGTCGTATAGATTCCTTTCTAATTCTCTGTTCTTTTTGAGAATTGTTAATACTTCATTCAGTGATGGAATAAGTTCTGATTTCCAGCGTTTGGCAATAAGCCATTTGACTACTGAGACTACCTGTATAATTAAAGCTTGTTCTTCCATCTTAAGCCTATGGTCCATGATGTGAAAAATAGCCATTTCACATGTCGGTTTAATGATTTTACCGCAAATTTTAGAAATATATTCAAAAATCAAACTCCAAAGTTTCCTAATGGGGTCACAGTACCACCAAATATGTTTGTGCGTCCCCTGCTGATTACAAAACCTGTAACAAAGCCCCCTATTAGGATTATGTTAATAATTATTATGTTAATGATTGCTATCTTTACTGGGACAAAGTACCACCTCTGGATCACTTTAAAATTGACTTCTCTATATGCTTGATATTTAATAATTTTCTGTGAGAATGCAAACGCTCTAGACCAATTTTCCAGGTCAATTAAGTTATTACATTATTTTTCCCATTTAAGCATACCTGGAGATTTTTTCCATTTTATCCTGTTTTCTTAATATTTCATAACATTTGGAAATGATATGTTTCCTGTCATTATAAAGTACTAACTTTTCGAAATTGGTTAAGGATATGTTTGAGGTAATTAAATATTTCGAATTTAAAATAACTTTTTTAACTCTCTCATATTCCAACCATTTAGACAATGGAAAACTAAAATCAGCACATAATTTGGAAAAATACTTAATTTCACCTTTATCGAACAGATCTCCCAATGTCTGTATATTCCAATTACTCCAGTTACGAAGACAGGCCAAGTTAAGAACATTACTTACACCTAACAATGACATTTCCGAACACGGAATTGTCGAAAGGTTTAGTTTTTTCTTCCATTTAATCCAAAATTTAAACCCTGATTTAATTATTATTGACGTAATATTATTATTAGGAAATGTATCATACCAAAGCCAATCTCTTAATGATAAGCCCTTAGCTAAGCGTTGTTCTAAAGTTATCCACTTATTTTGTTTTGTTTTAGCGGACCAGGGTATAAAATGAGATAGCATTGCAGCCACATAATATTCTTCAACACAAGGGGACGCAATGCCTCCTTTTATAAAGCTCTTCCTAACAATCCCTGAATTCATTCTAGATTTTTCCCCATTATATGTAAATGAATCGATCAGGGTTTGGTATTGTTTAATTATAGTTTCAGGAACGGATAAAGGCAAACATCTAAATAAATAATTTATTTGCGGTAATAAAGACATCTTTACGGCTGCTATTCTACTGAACCAGGATAATCTATATGATTTCCAATTTATTAGTTGGTTTTTAATTTTGTCATATAATTTAGAAAAATTAATTTTAGTTAGATTTTCCAATTTTTCTGAAAATTCTATTCCCAAGTAATTGATTTTATTTAACTCCCAATCAATTTCCCAAATGTTTTTCAGAGAAGTTATTTCATCTTCGTCTATATTTATCGTTAATACCTCTGTCTTTGACCAATTTATTTTGTAGTAAAAAATTAAACCAAATTTATTTATTAAATCCTGAATCTGTAGTAAAGACTTTCTAGGTTTGGCTATAGTTACTATCACATCATCAGCATAAAGCACAATTTTATGCTCAGAATCACCAATTCTAATTCTATGAATTTTCTTATTCATTCTAATGGCTTCTGCCAAAGGTTCCATCATTAAAACAAAAATTAAAGGAGATAATGGACAACCCTGACGGGTCCCATTGGTCAAAGGCCTTTTCTGCATCTAATGTGATAACTATAGAAGGTTTATGATTATCTTTACAAAAAGAAACGACGTCAATTAATCTCCTTGTATTATCCGCTCCCTGTCTATCTTGTAAAAAACCTGATTGATCCATATTTATTAATTTACCAAGGCACAAGCTCAATCTTTTAGCTACATTTTTTGCATATAATTTTATATCCGTGTTCATTAAAGATATCGGTCTATAATTCTTACACCACCTTAAATCTTTATTTTGCTTTGGAATATTAATTATAACTGCCTCTAACGTTTCTTTTTGCACACTCCCCTTTCTTTTAATTTCATTGAACACTTCAGCTAGATGTTTCATAAGAACCGTCTTAAAGGTTTTGTAATAATAATTTACAAAGCCATCTGGACCAGGGGCTGAATTTAACTTTAAGTTATCAATTACTTATTCAATTTCTATTGTTTTTATTTCAATGTTTAGATAATCTAAATCCTCCTTAGTGATTTTGGGAAGCGAAAGTCTATTAAAAAATGTAGTAATATCTTCTGTTTTTGGTTTTATAACTGCATCGTTACTTTCTAAATTGTAAGGATTTTCATAAGAGTCAAAAAGGCCTTTTCAATATCACTAGGATTTGTTAATGTAATTGAGTCCTTCTTTTTTTTATCAATTATTAATTAATCTATTCTAATAATTTGTTTATTATTTTTTAATTTCCGAGCTAATAGTTTTTCAGCCCTTTTTTTAAGGCTAAAAAGGGCCCCCTCGGCTTATACTCGAGTCACTCCCCCTAGTGTCTCTCTAACCCCCCGTTTCTCTCTACCCCCCCCATGTCTCTCTAACCCCCCCGTGTCTCTCTGTGACATCACATGCGCGCCGGGGTCAAGACGGAGCAGAGGCCGGAGAAGAAGCAGGTAAGTGAGGGGGAGGTATTTAGAGGGGAGACAGTGAGGAGGGGGTTGATGAGGAGGAGGGGGGTTGAGGTTGAGGGGGGGTGAGGAGGAGGTTGATGAGGAGGAGGGGGGTTGAGGTTGGGGGGGGTGAGGAGGGGGTTAATGAGGAGGAGGAAGGTTGAGGAGGGAGGTTGAGGTTGGGGGGGTGAGGAGGGGGATGAGGATGGGGGGTCGAGGATGAGGATGGGGGGTTGAGGAGGGGGGTTGAGGATGGGGGTTGAGTATGGGGGGTTGAGGAGGGGGTTGATGAGGAGGAGGGAGGTTGAGGATGGGGGTTGAGGTTGAGGGGGGGTGAGGAGGGGGTTGATGAGGAGGAGGGAGGTTGAAGTTGAGGAGGGTGGTTGAGGTTGAGGGGGGTAAGGAGAGGGATGAGGATGGGGGGGTTGAGGATAAGAATGGGGGGGTTGAGGATAGGGGTTGAGGAAGGGGGGTGAGGAGGGGGTTGCGGTTGAGGAGGGGGGTTGAGGTTGAGGGGGGGTGAGGAGGGGGTTGATGAGGAGGAGGGAGGTTGAGGAGGGGGGTTGAGGTTGAGGGGGGTGAGTAGGGGGTTGATGAGGAGGAGGGAGGTTGAGGTTGGGGGGGTGAGGAGGGGGATGAGAATGGGGGGTTTGAGGATGAGGATGGGGGTTGAGTATAGGGGTTGAGGATGGGGGGTTAAGGGGGGTAAGGAGGGGGATGAGGATGGGGGAGTTGAGGATGAGGATGGAGGGTTGAGGAGGGGGGTTGAGGAGGGGGTTGATGTTGAGGAGGGGGTTGATGTTGAGGAGGGGGGTTGAGGTTGAGGGGGGGGGGGTGAGGAGGGGGAGTTGAGGATGAGGATGGGGGGTTGAGGGGGGAGGATGAGGATGGGGGGGTTGAGGAGTGAGGTTGAGGGGAGGTTGAGGAGGGAGGATGAGGAGGGGGTTGAGGATGAGGAGGGAGGTTGAGGATGAGGAGGGAGGTTGAGGAGGGGGTTGAGGATGAGGAGGGAGGTTGAGGATAAGGAGGGAGGTTGAGGATAAGGAGGGAGGTTGAGGATGAGGAGGGAGATTGAGGTTATGGAGGGGGGTTGAGGTTGAGGAGGGGGTTGAGGATGGGGGGCTTGAGGATGAGGGGGGAGGTTAAGGATGAGGAGGGAGGTTGAGGATGAGGAGTGGGGTTGAGGAGGGAGGTTGAGAATGAGGAGGGGGTTGAGGAGGGTGATAAGGGAGGGGGGAAGAGACACAGGGAAGGGAGAGGGGAGAAGAGACACGGGAGAGAGAGGGGGACACAGGGGGCAGCACATTTCCCACCCTCGGCTTATACTCGAGTCACTCATTTTACTCAGTAATTTGTGGTAAAATAGGTGCCTCTGCTTATACTCGGGTCGGCTTATACTCAAGTATATATGGTAAGTCTCGGAGTGATAGACCACTCTGTTTCCTTCTATGTGCACCCCATGAGAGTAACATTCCTCTTATATATGCTTTATGGGCATTCCAAATCGTTGAGGGCTCAGGAACTGAATTCTCATTAACTTGGAAAAGGTTTTCTATTTCTTCCCGTAATAATATTTGTTTATCTGAATTATTAAATAATGAAATATCCATTCTATTTCTAGAATACTTATTTTGAGTCAAATGATCCTTAATCTGGATTTCTATCATAGCATGATCTGACCATTTAATTATATTAATCTTGGTAGAGTCTGTAACTGCCAAGGTTTCCGAGTCAACCAAAAAGTAGTCTATTCTAGAATAAGACTTATGGCGGTGAGAATAAAACGTATAGTCTCTTACATTACCATATCTTAACCGCCAAACATCATATAACTCAAATCTCACTAGGGATTCATAGAAAAGATTAGCTTTCCTTTTTGTATGCCCATGTAAATATTCTTGATTATTACTTTTCCTATCTAAAGATACATTCAGTACCATATTAAAATCGCCGCAAACAATTAGTTTGCTCACTTTAATATTTTAAATATTTTAAGTAATTTGTTTAAGAACCCATTTTGTCTCTCATTGGGTGCATAAATATTTACTATAGTGTAGTTTAGATGGTTGATTTTTCCGGCCCATATAACAAATCTCCCTTCCAAGTCTACTTCTCTATATTGCTAACTAACGTTAATATTTTTACTAAACAAGATCGATACTCCAGGCGACTTCTTTTTATATGTTGAATCGACCTTAATAGTACAAAAAACTATCGTTCCAGAAAGGGACTTTATCTATTTGCCAATGCGTTTCCTGTACACAAACAACATCAGCTTTAATTTTCCGAAATTGATCTATTAACACTCGCCTCTTAAATACAGAGTTCACTCTAATTACAAAAAACAAAAAAACCTACCTTACAGAAAAAAAAACCTACAGTACAGAAAAAAAAACTACAGTACAGAAAAAAAACAAATACATTACAACCCCCCCACTACAGAAAATAAAAAAATTACACACCTGAAAAGGAAAGACAGATATACACAATACAATACATACATATAATAGATTACATACATTACATACAATACATGATATTACATTACATATATTACATATAACATATTACATATATATTACACATAATACATTACATAAATTACATTACATATATTACATATAATATATTACATATAATACATTACATACAATACATTACATTACATACATTACATATAATATATTACATATAATACAAATCAAATACCCCCTATCTATCTAACATACAATCTATTTAATATAAAATAAATCCTAACTATATCAAATACATCCCCCTATCTATCTAATCTACAATAAATCCTAGCTACATACACAGACCCTAATTCTAAGCTCAAATAAAATAATTACAGTCCTAACTACACAGACCCTAATTCTAAGCTAAAATAAAATAATTAAGACCACTTACCTTTAATATGTTGCTTCAGATCGCTAACCTAGGGGTAAAACAAAACAAACTAATTAGTACAAAACATTAACATGAAATAAATAAACATTATATACATTCTAAATATTCTACTCACCTTTCCAGCATGTCCCGTCATTGTTCAGCTCTTCCGGCGCGGCCCTGTTAAAAAAACACAATACATTAATACAATATATAAACAAGAAATAAAATAAACATATAAACATCTAAATATACATTTAACTTACCTCCCCGCGATGTCCCCGGCCTTCTCCCCTTCAGCCCCGGCTGGGCCCCGGAACCAAGGTAAGTGGTCTTAATTATTTTATTTTAGCTTAGAATTAGGGTCTGTGTAGTTAGGACTGTAATTATTTTATTTTAGCTTAGAATTAGGGTCTGTGTAGTTAGGACTGTAATTATTTTATTTTAGCTTAGAATTAGGGTCTGTGTATGTAGTTAGGATTTATTGTAGATTAGATAGATAGGGGGATGTATTTGATATAGTTAGGATTTATTTTATATTAAATAGATTGTATGTTAGATAGATAGGGGGTATTTGATTTTTATTATATGTAATATATTATATGTTATGTATGTAATGTAATGTATTGTATGTAATGTATTATATGTAATATATTACATGTAATATATTATATTTAATGTATGTAATGTCATGTATTGTATGTAATGTATGTAATGTATTATATGTATGTATTGTATTGTGTTTATCTGTCTTTCCTTTTCAGGTGTGTAATTTTTTTATTTTCTGTAGTGGGGGGTGGGGTTGTAAAGTATTTGTTTTTTTCTGTACTGTAGTTTTTTTTTTCTGTACTGTAGGTTTTATTTTCTGTACTTTAGTTTTTTTTTCTGTACTGTAAGTTTTTTTTTTCTGTATTGTAGTTTTTTTTTTTGTAAGGTAGGATTTTTTATTTTTTTTTAAGTAGGTTTTTTTATTTTTGTAATTAGAGTGTTAGGGAGGTTTATTAGGGGGTAGGTAGTGTAGGTAGGTAGTGTAAGTGTTAATAGATTAGTGTAGAGGGGGGTTAGTTTAGATTAGATGGTTTATTGGGGGTTATAGTGTAGTGTTTGTAGTTAGTGTCATGATGGTCCTTGAGGACCGTCATGGCACTTATGTGGTTAATGTTGGGTTGTAACAGGCCCATAATGGTAATAATATACCCTTATGGGACTGATGGGGTTAAATAGAGGCTTATGGGGTCTGTATTGACCTTCATGAGTTATAGGGTTAATTAAGGCCTTATGGGGGTCTGTATTGACCTTCATGAGTTATAGGGTTAATTAAGGCCTTATGGGGGTCTGTATTGACCACCATGAGTTATAGGGTTAATTAAGGCCTTATGGGGGTCTGTATTGACCACCATGAGTTATAGGGTAAATTAAGGCCTTATGGGGGTCTGTATTGACCTTCATGAATTATAGGGTTAATTAAGGCCTTTTGGGGGTCTGTATTGACCACCATGAGTTATAGGGTAAATTAAGGCCTTATGGGGGTCTGTATTGACCACCATGAGTTATAGGGTTAATTAAGGCCTTATGGGGGTCTGTATTGACCTTCATGAGTTATAGGGTTAATTATACTTGCCTGGGGTTAATATTTTTAGTGCAAGTCCTTTCAGGACCTTTACGGTCCTTTAAGGATCCGCGAGGCGGGAAATTTAAAATTGAAATGCAGCAGGGTCACGATTGGTGCCGATCGGGGACCCCCGCTGCAGGGGGTTAATGTGGGGGGGCTGCGGGGGTCCCTATGGACCCCTGCAGCAAGGGGTTTATATGGGGACACTTCGGGGGTCCTGATGGGGACCCCCAGCATAGAGGGGGGTTAATTGTAGGTGCCGCGGCCGGGATTGGGTAATAGTGTGCCGCGGCCCCTTTAAGGAGCCACGTCGCGGAATTTAAAACGTTTAAATGCAGCGGGGGGCCTGATCTATGCAGATCGGGGACCCCCCCCTGCAAGGGGTTAATGTGGGGACAGTTGGAGGCTCCCGATGGGGACCCCCAGCATAGAGGGGGGTTAATTTTAGTTGCCGCGGCACGGTATGTGTAATAGTGTGCCGCGGGCCCTTTAAGGAGCCGCGGCGGGGAATTTAAAAGTATTAAATGCAGCGGGGGCCTGATCGGTGCCGATCGGGGACCCCCGCTGCAAGGGGTTAATTTGTGGGGGCTGCGGGGGTCCCTATGGACCCCTGCAGCAAGGTGTTAATGTGAGGACACTTCGGGGGTCCCAACGGGGACACCGGCATTGAGGGGGGGTTAATTTTAGGTGCCGGGGGGGTATTTGAAGTTCCCCCCCACGGCAGGGCTTATGTGGGGGACTGCCGTGGAGGTCCTGTTTAGGACCCCCGCAGCAATTGATGAGGAGTGGGAGCCTGTGATATCATATCGCAGGCTGTCACACCTAATGTACATTTACGCAGTGTAGATACGTACGGCCCTGCTGCGTAGCTCATACGTTGCTCGCAGCAGGGCTAATTTAATAGCATTGTAAGTTAGAGAAACTTTGCAGTACGTAGGGCTTAAGTAGAAGCCTCTTATTTACGAGGCTGGAATTTAATAGGGCCCATAGTGTTTAATTCCTTTCCTCCCTTCCAAGCCTCCCTCCATCCCTCCCTCCACCCCCCCTCCACCACCATGCCCCCCACCACCCCTCCCTATTTCATTCTCCACTCTAAAAGTTGAAGATTTTGAAAATTAGCAAGAGTTTCCTTAACAGATTCCACAAAGGGTATGTTCCATTCCCTCAACATAGTTTCCCCCTCTCCCACCGAATTAGCAATTTTTTTCTGATTATCTTTAAAAATGATCAATTTAGTAGCAAAAGCCCATTTATATGAAATATTTTCCTTACGTAAAGCTTTAGTAATTTCTTGAAACTTTCTACGTTTTGATAAAGTCTCTCCAGAAAGATCTGTAAAAATAATCAGATTTTCAAACGGAGGATCAAATTTAGTTTTCACCCATGATGCTTTTAACACTGCTTCTTTATATTCAAAGAAGTGTAATCTGACTATAACATCTCTAGTATTAGCACCCTTAAGCTCTTTAGGTAACGGGATCCAATGGATCCGGTCTATCATATTGATCCAGGGTTTAATGGGCTTTGCTAGATAAGAAAAAAATGCAGTTACAAAAGCCATAAATTCTTAAAAATTGCGGGTTCCCGGGATGCCTCTTAATCTCAAATTATTCCGTCTGGAAAAGTCCTCTTGTTGTTTAGCATTAATTTCCATACGTTTCATTTTACATTCCAAATCTGCTGAATAAATAACTACTTTTTGAAATTCTTTAATTAAAATTTTGTGCGTTTTTTCTATTTCCTCCACTCTATCCAACAAGCTATTAATCGCTGATTTATATAGTTGGATTTCCTGTAAAAGGTCAGATCTTAAAGTAGATTGGAATTCATTAAGTAGTTTTTTTCATAATAGAAGTGGTTAGAACTTCATCTTCCTTTGTATCAGCTGATTTAACTGATTCATCATTTGTAGACAGTTTTGTTTAATCTAATCTCGGTGATGAGTAAGTATGTGTAGGGGATTCTCTTTGTGGGGAACTTATAGCTCTTAAATTCCCCTTTGGGGAGAAAAAAGTTGCCGGTGGTACTTTTGGAGCATTCCCAGTATTTTTCTTAATTTTAGATTCGGGTTTAGTGACGTTGGAATCTTGATCCTTCATATTGCCTGATAATTCCCTCAGAAAGGTGCATATCAGCAATATGAGTAAATATTTTAAATGTCCTTTACAATCCAAACGATTCAAACTCAAGTCCAACTTCATATAGTGCTCTTATAGAGCTAATGTGTCAGGAAAGAAGGTCACTGAAACAAGTTACCTCAGAAAGGTGCATATCAGGTGCAAATCAGCTGTATGAGTACATACCTTAAATGTCCTTTACAATCCAAATGATTCAAACTCAGGCCCATCTTCATATAATGCTCTTATAGAGCTTCATATAATGCTCTTATAGAGCTAAAGTGTCAGGAAAGAAGGTTACTGAAATAAGTTACCTCAGAAAGGTGCATATCAGGTGCAAATCAGCAATGTGAGTAAAAAGCTTAAATGTCCTTTCCAATCCAAATGATTCAAACTCAGGCCCATCTTCATATAATGCTCTTATGGGGCTAAAGTGTCAGGAAAGAAGGTTACTAAAACAAGTTACCTCAGAAAGGTGCATATCAGGTGCAAATCAGCAATATGAGTAAAAATCTTAAATGTCCTTTATAATCCTCCATTTTCAGGTAATATGGAGAATTTGGCATTTAGCCAGAGAAATATGTAAATGACAAACTTTCCTCAGTATAAATCATATCATCTCTTTTTAGGAATATAAATTACTGTGGGCTGTTTGTTACAATCTGAGCATCCACTGTCTCCCCTATGCAGTAATCTGTATCCAGAGACCACTCACAACTCTCCAGCTCCCCACTCTCATACCTGTGATATTTATGGGGATAAATAAACACTCATCTCTTATTTCTATGTTAACTAGACATTCCAAAATTGTGATGATTTCAAATGGTTTAGAGGTTTTCCTATTTAGTGAAATAGTTAGGACATTTCCTTCTATATGAGTGTTATCTATGTGGGCCTGACTAATTTGGATCACATTTTCCTCATTTATTTGTTCTTTAGAAATGTCATGGCATTAAATGATTGTCATTTCGGGCATTTGATTCATTTTGAAAATTCATTTTTACTGAATTATCTTTTGTTTCTATTACATGACAATTTTTGGGGGCATATTGGATTGTTTAACTTTTTCATAGTTTATAGGAAAGTTAACTTGTGATCATATTACTCCATTAATACAGTCTATTATTGGACTTAATCGTCTGAGTAGATCTGTCCCAATTAAAAATTGAGACTCAGGAACGTCCACCACTATTACTGGATGTTTCACTCATTTATTTCCTATCCTAATATTGAACCATACACTACCTTTGGTTTTTATTGTTATTCCATAGAAATTGTTTACAATTCCAATGAATGATTTCAGAATAGTTCTCTCATTAGCTCTACGTTCTATTTCTTGATACATGTTTAGGGATCACACCAACTGTTGTCACCTTCTCACCAAGCTGCCCATTTCAGCCTTATGTAGGTCTACAATCTTGCCCCTGACATCCTTGGACAGCTCTTTGATCTTAGCCATGGTGGAGAGTTTGGAATCTGATTGCTTTCGTGGACAGGTGTCTTTTATACAGGTAACAAGCTGAGATTAGGGGCACTCCTTTTAAGAGAGTGCTCCTAATCTCAGTTAGTTTCCTGTATAAAAGACACCTGGGAGCCAGAAATCTTGCTGATTGATTGGGGATCAAATATTTATTTCCCTAACTGACCTACAAATCAACCTATAACTTTTTTGACATGTTTTTCTTGTTTTGTTTTTTGTTATTCTGTTTCTCCCTGTTAAAATACACCTACCATTAAAATTATAAACTGATTATTTATTTGTCAGTGGACAAACGTTCAAAATCAGCAGGGGATCAAATACTTTTTCCTCCCACTGTATGGTTGAATTTGTTATATTTTTACTAAGTTATTGGTTGATTTTTATCTATGGTTATATCTGTATAAGAACAATAGTTGAAACATCTCTAGCTTAGCCTATTTAAGGGGTCACTTGATAAAATTAAAATCCGAGAGTTGAAAAAAGACCTTGCTATCGAAAAATACATTGTTCTATAAGTTGAAAAAGGAAAGAGGTGAAGAAAACAAAATGTTATTTATGGTTAATGCTAGGCCAAAATGTACATTATGTTTTATAGAATATGCTGTTTTGACCTACGAGTCATAAAATAATGTTTGAATGAAACATAATTGACATTGTTGTTAATAAAAACTAATCAAAAAAAAAAAAAAAAAAAAGGTAATTGACACACTGCCGAAATTAAACTAGTGATCAATTTAACCTCTGAAGTATATGTGGATCCTACCAGATTAATAAGTCGTATTATTGGATATTTGATGGTGAATAGACAAGTCTTAGGGTTTTATTACAAAATCTGACCTGGTCTCATTATCATATGATGGCAAACTTCTCTTTGGAAAATAACTGGAAGAAGCAAAAAAAAGAGAAGACACAACCTGGAAGACCAGAGGATAATATCAACCCTGCAATACAGAGTTATACAGGGATAAATCTTTTCAGTCACATTTATTAAGAGACATCCATTTTTGAGAGGAAAAAGAGATAACAGTCATTGAAGGTTAGTCTTCCAAAGTGTCTCTAGGGGGCCATCGGCATCATTATCTGAGCACTTGGGAGAAAAATACTCAAGTTTCCCGGGTCCTCTTTATACTAATACTACAAGCTGGAATGGAAAAGTACAGTAAATGTTTTTCTTCTGTTCCTCTCCTTCTTCGATTCAAAAGAAAAGCCTTTGTTTTTCTTTCTTAAAACAAGAACAAGATTGGGAAATTATTATCCTAGTTCCTCTTCATCATAAGAATAAAGTTCTATATTCAAGAAAATCAGAAAAAGAGTGGAGACTCATTATAAACGTAAATGGTTTGGACAACAACCTCAGCATTACATTTTTCAAATGTAGTTAGTGGGTTCAATCTTTTTCCTATGCCATGCCCTAAGATTAAATGATGCCTACAACCACATTACATCTTTTTCTGGACTACCAGGTTCTGTATGGAAGATATCAACTTTCAGTTCACGTGTCTTCTCATCAGCCTTGCTACAGGACCCAAGATGATAGTTTGCACTTGAATAAAAAAAAGGTTTCTTTTAATCAATAGTCATGAAGTACCTTGAAGATAAATCATAAATACCAAGAAGAGTTCCCTATCTTCAGAACAAAAATGCACCTTCTTGTGAGCAAGGTTCAACACATTGAGAGCAGAGGTGAATCTTTCCAGAAAAGAGCCATAATCAAGAAAGCTATTAAAGATTGTCTGCAAAAAAAATTGAATCTATGCAAGAAAGTACATTAGCCAGTTAGATTTCCTGTCACACACCTTACATTAATTAAGTGGGCAAAATGGAAATTCAGACAAATCAACAGATCTTTCTCTCAGAATTCAATCACAAGAAACAGAATTGGGATCAGAAGATTTTTCTCTCAAAGAACCTAAAGTTGGACATGGCCTGGTGGATGGAACTTGATACCCTAACCAAAGGTATTTCTTTAGGGAAAATAGTATGGGAAGAGGTCACCTCAAATGTGAACAGTCTCGGATGGGTGTCTGGGGACATAAGCACAGGTCTTATGGAGAAAATTATCACCACAAGTTATTAGAGTTAAGAGCAGTAAGTCAAGTCATTTATCAATTTCCTTTCATCCATACTGGAAAATACGTCCAACAAAGTGGTGGTGCCCTACTTGAGCAGATGAACTATCTCCCGCTATGGCATGGACGCAAGAAAATCCATTGGGGATCCTTGCTGTTTACTTACCAGGAATAAAAAATTGGAAAGCAGACTTCTTGATTAGGCACACCATCTCCTGTTATCGCATGGACTCAAGAAAATCCATTGGGGATCCCTGCTGTTTGCTTTCCAATTTTTAATTCCTGGTAAGTAGACTTCTTGATCAGGGACACCATTCAGCCAGGAGAATGACTCCGCTAAACACCTCTGCTAAACACCTTCAGCTCAACATACAAAGTCCAAAACATTTTGCACAAGGCACTTTTTTCTGTCTCATGGGAAAAAGGGCTGTTATAAATTCTCCCACGTTTCTCTCTCCTCAGAATTCTTTCAGTAAAATCTGCAATCCTCTTGTCTCTTAGACAAGATCTTCATCAACTGCTTGCAGTTTGAGAGGAACAAATTGAATAACTGGGATTAAGACCGTTTTCCTTATATCTATTACTTCAGCTAAAATACCTTTCAAACTCCCAGCTTTATGTTGTAATAAACCTTACACTTCATTTGAATCTGGAAAGGTTCATCTTTGTAGTGCACCTCATTCTACTTGAATCAAGAAATGTATCTTCATTCTTAGAAGACAAAGATTTAAAGCTTTTAGACATTGTGAGAATATGGTCTGCCTATGGAGAAAAACAGATTTTTTGTTTATCCAACTAAGTGGTAAGAAGAGAAGAGAAAATTTAACTTCTTCCCCCATTGCAACATGGATCTTACAATTATGCAACCTATTCCTCTATGTCTCAAAGCTCATTCTACTAGAGCAGTATCTACATCCTGGGCCATCGACAATTACCTTTCTCCAAAAGAGGTGTGCAAATTAATCCTCTTTCAAGACTCTTATAATCTGGACGTCCTTACAAAACACTAATTTAAGTTTGGAATGAAAGTTCTTTGATCAATTAACAAATAAATCAATCATATGCATGCTTTTGGAGCTCCCTAAGGATTTTTTACCCTTTCTTTGTTTTAAGGTTTGCTATTACCATACGTTACTGCTGCCATGAACTAGTCTCCGAAAAAAAGGAAACTTTAAATAAAAAGAAGGGTAATTTTCTTTTCCTGGACTAGCTCATGGCAGTAATACAGCACCCCCCACCCAAAGAAAAGTTATCAAGTTAACAAGACTGGGTTGGGGTAAAGGGAGAAGTCTTTTATAGGGGATGAACTTAAATACCCTAGACTACCTCCTAGCTAAGGGGAGGGGTTCTTGTGGGTGAACAATGCTGTACTTACACACCTGATGCTGAATGATGCTGAAACAGAATGTCCCAGTAAAGGAAGAGTGGGATTTCTTTGCTTGGTTTTATGGAAATTGTTGCCACCCCTGATTTTTTGCCTTATGTGGATTGTTTGCTTATTTGTTTGTTTGAAATGCTGCATATCATTATGTACTAGACTTACTGCATCAGCTTTACAAGTCTAAAAAAACTCCCTGATATTTACCTTTTGGCTTTGCAAGATGCACTATTCTCTAAAAATATTCTTTCTCTTGGAAGTCCCCTGCATATTATGGTTAATAGAGAGGACCTTTAATAGAATAATTCTGTCATATTGTTTGTTTAGTTTATATCTTATTCCATTTGCCCACTCTACTAACCATGCCATTTACAATAGCCTTTATAAGGTAATTCTTATCTACTAGAAACATGAATGTGTTGGAGGAAATGTTGCAACATGTACCGAGAGACTAGCATAACTTTGACATATTTATTGCTTCCCATTTTGAGATAATGCAGTTGCTTTCACAGAATATGTATGTATCATATATACTGAATGTATAAAAACGGTTCTCTACATATTCGGCTGTTACAGCTTCCTGTTTACTCTCTGCATTAAAGAACATTTCTGCTTGATCAGACTGGAGGCCCGTAGTGCGCAGGGCTGTCGCATGGAGGGTCTCTTGACCTGGTAGAGCCCTGCGCATGTCTATTGGCTGGCCGGCTGCGGGAAGGAGTCAGGCATGGCGTTTTTTGCGCGCTTTCCTCACTCCACTATTGGCTAGCAAAGGTTCCTCTTGCCTTTTCAAAAATTCCATGGATCGGTCGCGGTCTCGAACCCACAGATCTTGCAACTGCAGCTGCTCTGGTTTCAGCTCTGATCGTGAAGGAGGAAGGAAGGAGAGGTCTGCTAGGACGGCTCCTGAGCAGGGGCAGGGACAAGGTCTCCCAGATCCGCAAAGGATGACCATGACACAGGCACGAGCAACACACACACACCTTATGGGGGTGGGGGCCATCAGGAACAGGGACAGTTACTATCAGGGCTGAAAGCTTTGTTGGGGGGGTCATAGGGTAGCGCTGACTAAAAAGGAATTAGAATGAGGGGCGGGGTTGGCAGCAAGGCATGGTCCCCCGCTTCTGCAGCTAGTGAGCATAGGACAGCGCCATGTGAGCGGCGGTGGTGGAAAGGGCATTTCCTTGCACAGATGAGCCATCGGGCAGGCCAGCGCCAGGTTTCCAGGGTCTCAGATGAGTCACTGAGAGCAACAGCAGTGCGTGTGCTAGACAACCTGGGGACAGGTAACCAGACCATTCGAATACAGGTGGCAGGCCTTTTCTATTCTTTCCTGCTCTCGTGTATCTGGAGGAGATTAGAAGAACTTACCAGACAAACGGGGGTATGGCATGGTGGAAGTACGACGAAGATTTCCGCCAATGCATGCCAACTGTGGCAGTCCAAAACTGACCGAGCGGGCAAAGGGAGGGAGATTGTGCTCCATAAGATGGGAAAGGTCTGTTGTCCTTTCAGGTGTGAGACTGGATTATCGTGGGCCATTGTTAGTGCATGAGGGCGGCCTTGCGCTTTCTTGCTCCCAATTCTCCAAGGTGCTTAAAATTTGTTTATACTGCCTGGGTTTGGATGGTGCAGAGTTTGGTACCCACTCCTTCTGTATTAGGGCAGCCACGGTGGCGGCAAGGATTGAACTGCTGAAGAAGGTTGTTAAGAGAATTGGAAGGTGGGAATTGACCCGTTGGCAGAGCTTCTCAAGACCTTTGGCTGCTATCTGCGTTAATTTCTGTTACAGGCGCTGGAAGGCAGTTTGGTTTCTCGGCCATTCATACATATACTGGGCAGAAAAGTTTGCCACAGTTTCGCCAACCGGCCTGCAACTTGGCTTACCAAAGGAGGATCTACTGGTGCAATGGTCTGGCATTCGGCAGCTGAGATGGCTAGAAGTGGGTAATATGTGGTTAACTTGCATGCCCGTCGTTTTGGCAGATGATCTGTGATCATAATCGATGCTGGGGGGAATGACTTAGGTGTGGTGCCCATTAAACGCTTGGTAAGAGTCCCCATGGGGACCCCCGCAGCAAGGGGTTAATGTGGGGGTCCAAATATATAGATATATGTGTAAATAATAAATTGGCTGTGGGCCGTTTGTTACCCCATATTGGTTCCATATTGTGTCAATTATTGTATCGATGCGCAGAATGGATCCTGCTGGGGTCACAGTCTATTATTCATTTTTGGCCAGAGAAAACAAACCCTAGCACATGTATACTGATATTATCTGCTTTGAGTATCTGTAAAGCTGTGACTTTCATACTTCAAACTTAGAGGTCATCTCCTTTAATGCTGAACTGGGATTCAAAATATGAAAAAGAAAGAGGGGATACGACTTAACCTTTATTAATGTAAGTGTTTAAAACATCCTTAATACATCCCAAATAAAAATAGAGGCTGTGTCATATTGAGAGGAAAGGAGAATCTCCTCATATGTAAATCATTCCAGAACGACACTATATATCTCTTTAGGTAATCTGATATAATCTAGATTGTCTGATATAACTGAACATGGATATACTGATATAGTGATATTTCCCCATATCCACTCGCACTCAACTCTATAAAATATAAAATCAGAAAATGAATAAGAGCTCAGAATTTGTAGCCCATGCTACTCCAAACATTGCAGATAATAGCGAATGTACAAATTAAAGGAGAATGGGTACCTTGTGACAAGATTTTAGTATTGAGGGTTGTATATAACCATACCAGCCATCGCTTTCAAATGCTTTGCCCTCATATATCAGCTGTATTACGGCAATTTAGACTTGTGCCGTATTGCTAGCTGAATCTATCTTGCTTGCCCTTTTATAATCTTAAGCTATGCCAATATACATTGAATTTACAATCACACTGTCCCCTTCGACTAGTTCCCTCATGGCAGTCTTGAGTTGTGCCATATAGCTAGTTAGCTACTGATCACGGCAGCTGGTGCAGGTTCCTATTCTACGTCAGTCTTGAGTTGTCCCGGTTTCATTACACTGCACTGACCGGAGTAGGTAGAGTGAATTTGTAAGCAATTCTAGAGATCTGTGGCTGTGCTGAGATTAACTCTTTACCTCCCTAGGGATTAGCAGTTTTGTGCTAGACCCTGTGCTGCGGCCGTCTTGAGTTGTGCCGTTGGTACTGCTCTATGCTGACATAAAACACTAGAGTGCAAGTTCCTATACTACGGCAGTCTTAAGTTGTGCCGGTTGCTTTACAATGCACTGACCTGAGTAACTGGACTGAATATATTACAGAGTCCAGAGAGCTGTGCTGACATTAACCATTTGTTTCCTTTAAGGCAGATTGTGATTTTGTGCTAAACCTTGTACCAGTGGCAGTCGTAAGTTGTGCCGTTAGTACTGCTCTACGCTGACATTAAGTGCTAGGGTGGGTTTCGCCGTCTGGGGAGCTGTAGGTACATTGACGTCATCTTTAATATCCTGACGCACGTTTCGTTGGCTTAAACCAATGTCATCAGGGGAAGGAGGGACTGAACACGGATAGTCTCAGCCTTTTTATAGTCCTCCTAAAACAAGTAATGGTGTCTTTTGGATGTAAATATGTCATATGATAGTGTGCAATTAACAATGTGGAAATTCAAATGATCCTTGGGGTTTGGTCTCCCTACGGGTCGTAAGGGGCTCCAGACATTGGACTCACTTCTCGCTGTGCCTTAAATAGTACAGCTAGACCTCACTGACGAGGCCCAAAAAGGCCAAAACGTATTTCTGGGCTTGGCTTTCTGGCTCCTGTTCACGGAGGAGCTGCATGGTATTTCAGGGCAGGGTCTTTGAAGTGATACCCGACTGCTCTTCACAGGAAATAAATATCCTACAGCATCTCAAAGGGAGCAAAAAGACGCTGCTCTCTGAGAATGAACTAACCGAAATGGGTTAGTTCTATAGGCATGGTAGAGCACTCAGATTGAGTGCCTTTGACTTTGTTTTGTTTTTGCTATGAATGAAAATATGCCAGAAGCGGATCTCATTTGTCAGCAATATTTCCACAGTATTTTGTACCATCTGGTGGTGTAATGTTTATCTTGAAGTTCCAAGAATAGCACAGTGAGGAGTCCAACAATGGTTGTTAAAAAATCATGGACCAACCATCTGCAGAAATAAAGTACTTAAGCATGTCTATAATTTAGAAGGCATGTTGGACCAGGATCCTGATTACAAGTTGTGGTATGCAACACTTTGAGAGTGCTGGCATAGAAAATATTGTACAAAAATCATTAAAACTCTGTTCTTGAAGGAATAGACCCAAGAGAATTCTTGTGATCCTAAGATTTTATGTTGCTATTGTATGTATTCTGGCAAGGTTAATGGACAGTAAATACTCTATCTTAATTAAAATTGATTTTCACTTCACAATAAAATAAAAATACTATCAAATAGTCATGTTACAGTTTTATTAGGATGAATGCTGTATTAAGAAAAAAAAATGAAACTAACAAAAATACATTTTAATTTGTCTCAAGAAATCACTTCCCTCAGGGTAGCTCTCATTGTAACAAAATACTGCAATCAAATTACATGTGCCATTAAAGAAATTATTTTAGGAAAGTACAATATGCAAAAATGACAGTTTAAATCTGTTACAAATTATGTTAACTTTACATACACATTACTCTGTGCATTTTCAAATATAGTAGATGACCCAGGACTTTTTTCCATGCCAAAACTGATCTGTTAGGATATTTTGCTTACTGAATAATTGAGAAGAGAGCATGTTTTTTGCAAGAATAATTACATTTACAATTACATTTTGTAATACGTTTCTTAGTAGCAACATGGGATCACTGAAAATGTACCACAGACACACACAAAATGTTTGAAATGTGAAACAAATATGTTATAAACCGTTCACATTTTTTAGATTTACTTTAAAACTTGTTACCTGGTTGAATTTTTATTAGTGACAGAGCATGGGCTCTGTATTATTATTATACACAATTTAAGTGTTTTATCAAGCAAATTACAATTTGCAATCATAGTAAAAATAACATTTAACAAAATAATAGTGCTCTGAGATTTTATACACTGAGACAGCTTATCATTTCACAAGTGTATTTTTCTTCAAGTATAAAGGCTTCGGTCTAAAACTCTGTTTTAACCATGTCTATGGCTCAACAAAGATTCTCTTCAAAAGTTGCCATAATATTGCTCTGGAAATACATATCAATGGTTCCTGCCATCTGAAAAGAAAAATGAAACATGGTGAAGATTAGCACATAGGTAACCAATTCAAACTGTGGATGTCTCAAAACTGCTTGCGTTGGTATGATACATTTTAATGGTTGAGTAGAGCTTCATACTGAAAGGATTTTCTAAAACTAATTGTAAAATCGAAAAATGTATGGAAAATTAAAAATGTTGATTGACTACAAAACTAGTTTTAAAACAAAGTTGTGCAGATCTACAAAAAGGTATGATAAACTGTAACTATTAAATTGGCATTGTTATAAAAAAAATGTTAGTTTAACGTTTAGGTGAAATGTTCTTTTGGAAAAACTTTTCCACAGGTCTGTAAATATAAGATTTGGTACAGGTGGAATATTAATTTTCTACAAAGAAATAGGACAATTCAGTATGTCCATGAATTCTACAAAGACTAAGCACCTTCTAGTCATTACTACGAGATAACACTACTTTTAAGCACAAACATAATTTCTTCATTAATATATCTTTAGAACACAATGTAAAAAAAATTTATCCACAGATTGTTTATACAGATTAGAACGCTTAAAAAAATATATAACTGGGGTATTTTAGCATAGCCACTTACTGCCTCCCTCCGTCGACGTTCCTGCTCTTTCTTCCTTGCCAAGTTACGATCTTCTTCACTGCATCCATCAGAACTTGGTGCAGGGTCCTGGAGCTGCTCGTTCTGGTTACACTCGGGTACACTTTCTATTGGGGCATCAGCAGTGTGTGAGGAAACTAGTATGTTGCCATTTGCATCTCCATCTAGTGGAGCACTGTAAAAGTAAATATCTAATTTTAGTTTTTCCCCCTATAAACAATGCTTCCCCTATAATGAGCCTGTAGCAGAAAACACACAGCAGGTGAAAATCCTTGGATATCTTCAAAGATGGGTACACATAAAAAGTATTAACAAAAATCTATTATTTCAATTACAAAATATTGTGCTGCTGCATGCACAGAGAAGTCAGGTAAAGACCGGTCTTAACAAAAAATTAAACTTGGGAGGTAATCCGTTATTATGGCTCTGCTAAAGAAAAAATTATAATAGTTTTTATTGAGAGGCAAAATCGAATAAACATACAGAAAAAGAAAATTACATCAGTGGTTACTAGGATGATGTCATATTAAAGGCATATCTAAGTTTCCTGGATTATGAATGCATCCGATAGAGGAGATTCACTAGTGTATGCAAACTTTTGCATGAATAATTACCAAAATAAACATTTACAAACTCACCCTAATGTTTGCAAGCTGTAGCCTTTGTTAGTTGACACCCCAGAAAATTCCTGCTAAGACTAGCATGACATTCATAATTCGTTTTGGCAAATCAAGAGAAAGCAGAGGTTAGCTGATACATTTGTATTAAACTCTGGGGTTCCTGTATTGCAAAGCAGCCTGGAATATGTAGTCTATCTCTGTCTATACCCTTGTGCTTGGATTCAGTTGTGAGTTCAGACCACACCCAACCATGTGATTTTATTATGCAGTAAGTACTTCCTTTAAAATGTCACACTCTGTATCTGCCAGCCTTTCCTGTGTATTCTTTGTTATTTAAGCTCCCTGTGGGTGTGTAAAGCTGGACTTTACTTTCCTGCCTATAACTTACCCTAAACTTTTCTATATAACACATGTTTTTTTGATAATCACTGCCTGTTTTTTTTACCAAACATTTAAAACCCAGGAAACTTATATATATATATATATATATATATATATATATATATATACCTTTAAGACAGTATGTTACACATAACATTTGATCTATCTGAATCTTTATACAGGTGTTTCTTTGAAAGAAGGACATAAAACAAAGACCACTAATTATTTGGTGTCTCTCTTTTGTTTATGTTTTTTTATTAATGATATACTAACACAACAACATGTGACATTAAAACATCAAGTAGAAACAGAATGTAAAGATGTGTCAAACAAATGAAAAAAGGGGTGAGAGAGAAGAGAAAGAAGGGGGAAGGAGAAGAGAAAGAAAGAGGCAAACTAACCCCATGACCCTAGCCAAGAGGACAAATGTTTTTCATATACAAGTAACAATACACTTTTCTAATGTGTAGGTAAGTTTATTCAAATATGCCACTTTATCAAATCTTCAAAGTATATTTGACCAAGTCAATGTATGGGATTTCCACTTCGCTACCACATGTCATTTTATTATTCCAAAAATAGAAAGTTGACGCTTTTGCCGGGGCATCTTTTTAGAGCTTTCAGAAAGAGGACATGTAGATTTAGTTGTGGTGTTAAATGTACTTGTTTGTCATACCTATTTGATATAAGGTATTCCATTTTTCCCCACACTTTAGGGCAGCTTCACCATATGCATAGGTACGTGCCTTTTATACCACAGTTGCTAAAGCAAGCATCCGAGTAGTTGGTGGAAACCTTATGAAGTTTTTCTGGTGCAAAGTATATTCTATGTAAAACTTTAAGAATGATTTTTACAATAGTACAGTTTCTGTTGTTTTGACCTATATGCTTTAAACATGGACATGAATGTTAATCTGCTATAGATATATTCAGGTCTGATTCCCACTTTTGTTTAATGTTCATAAAAATCACCTTGCTTATTTTGTTGCCCATAGAGTATACCGTAAAAAGCTAATGCCATCTGTATGACTGGGTTGGTATGCGAGAATAAGAGAAGCAAGCGTGAGGGTTGAAGTGTAATATTACCTTAAAGGGTTATGTAAGTGAGCTGGATTATGAATGCATCTGATAAAGGAGAATTAGTACTGTATGAAAACATGTGTTATATAGAAAAGTTCAGTTTACTTACAAAGTTATTTGCACAAAAGTCCAATCCAGCTGTACACACCCACAGGACGCTTACATTACCAGGGTACACACAGAAAATACAGGTACAGAGCACAGGAAGTAACTGTTGCAGTTCTTGTACTGAGCACGCCAGAAGCCATGGAGGTGAAAAATGATACAATGTATTAGCTGGATTCTGAATTTAAATGTTATGCTAATTCAGGTGGGACTTTCTAGGGGCATACACGATCAAATGCAAATGTCAAAAAGCATAGGAAATTTTGCTAACTTAAAGGTAAGCTAATTAATGTTTATTTTGGCATATTTTCATGCAACAAATGTTTTCATACACTACTAATTCTCCTCTATCGGATGCATTCATAATCCAGCTCTCTTACATATTCCTTTAAGGAGCTCAAAAGATTTAAGCCATCAGCTTTTTTGAAAGTATATAATTCTGATTAACCAAGCTAGTTCCCAATTATGCTAATGTACGATTTTGGTTACTCATTCTATATGAATAATTTCTTCATACAAGCACCAGAGCAGCCTTTGATTTAACAGAGTTGAGTCGTAGTAAGTACATAAATTTGGTACAGAGAATCCATCTTCAGACCTATAGGTGTACATCCAATTCCTGTTGGCTCTGGGATGTTTGGATCTCAAGGAATACATAAACACAGTGGACCCTCTGTACTCTACTACCCTCAGAACTTGTTGTTTTCGGTAGGCGATGTGTCTGAATAAGAAAAAATTTGTTCAGAAATGGACGCTTGCTTGGTACTTGACGCGCTCACCACCATGCATCCTGTCTCTCCAGGAAGTTAAAAAGTACTGTCGGTCTTGTCGGCACAGGCTACATTATGCCAAAGTGCAGCCTGTGCTTACATCGAAGAAGGCTGTGATAGCACTTAGCAGAACCACGATAGAATGGAAAAAAAATAGATAATAGCCAATTATGAGCATGGTAGCCGTGTGTCTGATTACTGCGGCGTACAAAATGCCCAGAACAACAATCTCTAAGATAGTGAGAAATAGAAAAAGCTATTGAATGAGCCAATGTGGCTAGAGGTATGAAGGTTGCGACTAAGCAAAGGTCACAGACATTGGACATATTGTTGTACATTTGGATTAACCAAAAACAGCTAGTGGGTGACTATTTCCCAGACAATAATTTATGAGATTAGAAATCAAAGAGTGCATACATATAGATATATCTCCATGGCTCCTTCCTAGTCCAGCCATTTCAAATTTTTATATAAAATGTATTAACCCCAAAAACTAAAAGGTTGGTTATAATGTAATATTTTAACTACATTTCAATTTTTCTACCTGTGACATTTAGGATGCTGGAAATATATGATCGATTCCATTCTTAACACTCTTGTATACAGATAAATAATATATTAATTTAAGGAAACATTTAATAGTCTACTCTGTTTCATGACTGGGGAAAATTATAATGGCATATCCAATCATTGTTTACATAAACACGCTTTCTGAAATTAATATAATTCTATATTTCATCAAAAAGGTTCACGTAAGCTAGTTACCATGTTTTGTCCACTTTCGGAGCTTGACATTCTTGTTGCTGTTTTAACTCTTGAGCTTTTAAAGCTCTCTCTTTCTCCTCTTTTGCTATTGCTGCTTTTCTGAATTGCTGGAAGCTGTTGCTTGAAGACTTTATTGTCACAGGGGTGGGAGTGATTGTTTTTGAGAATGTTGCCCAGCACAAGGCATTTTTGACCTTTACATTCTACAGAAAAGAACAGTATTTAAGTTACCAATAATAAGCAAAGTTAAAATATATTTATTATGCATATTCTTGTGTTCTCATTATCTTTAGGTTTTCTACTAATGTAAGCACTTCATGTTAAACCTATTTTTTAGTTCAACATTAATTAATACATAAAAATTAGCAAATAGCAGTAAACCAAAACTTTAGCCAGAAAATATCATTTAAAAACACGGTTTACCCCTCCCCACCTCTCTCACTGTCCTCAGCACTGCTGAAAGGAAGTGAACATTTTCATCCAATATAAAAATACTTAAGCCTTGCCAAAGTAGTCTAATGTTTCACTTTGTTTCAGTAGTGCTCAAGACAATGAGAGAGGTAAGGAGGGGGTACAGGAGTGGCCATTATGGCTAAAGATTTGATTTGCTGCTATTAGCTAACATTACAATATATGTGCTAACAGTGAAGCAAAACATAGGTTTAACATGAAAAGTGTGTAATTTGGCCCTTTAGAAAGACAGTAAAATCATACACAAAGTGAAAAAGTATAAAAGAACGTAGATTTTACAATGATGACTTTCGCAACTCTTAGCTAAAGCATGATCTTTTACAGGTATGCTTGAAATTTTTTGAATACGTTTGCGCTTTAAGCAACTGACATTAAATGTTATCCTTATTACAATGGCTCAATCAGCTTAGCAATTTCACAACTTGATATTTATTTGACAAAAATATTTTTTCTAGGATTTCTAGGATCTAAGATTTTCTAGGATAGCATTCTAAATAGTTTCAAGGTTGACACATTAATCACAAAACATTCAAAGACGCCAATAAATAAAACCAGTAAATCTACCCAAAACTTGCCCCATGCTCTCAATGAAATCAAAAGGGTATATTGATATAATTTCTTTTAAGATGTGAAAATATGTAGATATTCTATGAAGATATATTTCATAAAGTAAACAGATATGCAGCACAGTAGATATTGAACAGAAGAAATCTTAATTATATAAACCTGTGTCTTTGATGTTCAACTGGTATGTTTAACATCAATGTGATGGAAGGGAAGTACCTAGAGAAAGTATGTGTGTGAATATATATATATATATATATATATATATATATATATATATATATATATATATATATTTAAAAAAAAAAGTTCACCTTTTTCACATCATCTAATTTCTTGATATCTTCTGCACTCTTTGGATTACAGTCATCCTGGCTCGGTGGGACATTGTTTTCTTTTGAACTATATTCCAGACCATAGTGATCATAATTTTTTGGTAGATCATCTAAAATGAGAGAAACATATTTGTTTGAAAACTTAGCAAATGGAACCATGCATTTATTAATCGTATAATGTAATATATGGTTTCTTCTTAATTTTTTGTACGGACTGCTTAAAAATGCTGAGGTTTTGATGGATCATTCGAGTACTGACAATAACCTTGGTGGACTATTTAATCATTTTTCAGCTTGCTGCGAAGTAGTTGCAAATTGCTATATTATTACAAGATGTAGCATGAGCGCTTAAATAAGTCTAGTGTTTAGGCCAGTGATGAGTAACTGATTTCATTTGATGGGCCATCTATGAGGCCCAAGCCATCAAAACTGCATCTCAATGAATTCAGTCTTTTTGACAGAGAAAAAAATTGACCTGATAGAAGAGAGGATGGTTCATGTGGAAAAACAGGAAGACTCGGAGGTGTTTTATAGGGCCCATAAGTGATTTCATACTCTAACAAAATGAAGGCCTCATGGGGAGCATTTGAGGGCCGAAAACAGTCCCCAAGCAGCCCCCACTGATCAGTTCTGCACTTTTACCCATTTTAGATGAATACGGTGGATAGCCTGACAAGCTCATGGTCTGCTGATCTGGGTCTAATGAACATGGTATTCATGTTCAAATCTCCAAGCCTTTATTTATGCATATGTAGAACAAGAATATGTATGTTAATTGGATAATAATATTAACATATTTATTTACATAATATCTATGATATGTCTCCTAAGACAAATCTTAACCTGTTTAGCAAAACATACTACATATTCTGTTAAAGTTATTAAATATCAATCTAAACATCTATATTCCATCTTTACAAACACATTTAAAAAAAGTTTGAAATCATTTTAGTAATTATGAGCCAGTGTCCATAACTATTCAGTAAGTCTCAACCACTCGCTTGGATATTTTCCAATACATTCGGAAAGCGGTCATCCAGTTAGAAGCCATTACCATGTCTCTGCTACAGAGGCTTGAAGCTCTATACAGAAAATCTACATGGCATTTAGAAAAATGAAAGTGAACCATTCTGCTGAACAGCCAGAATTTAAATGGGGCCAATGAAATTTAAGATCACTAAACAATTTTAAGTCATTTACTATCCATAACATACTATGATAAACTTGCCAAAAAACTATATTCATGGCTACTTTGCGTTGTAGACGTCTGCAAAATGAAACATTTAAAAACAAACAAACAAAGGTACACAAAAAACACATACCGTCTTGATTTACAAGGTTATCTCCAGTAATATTTTTAAGTTCAATAGTTGCTTCAGGTTGGAAGACGGACGTGTTTGAACTTGAGGTTTCTTGACTATCTTCACTTAACATTGAAATATATTCAGGTTGTGAGGGAAGTAAAGACTAAAAATGGAATGACAATAAAACAAACAAAAAAAAACACAGTATGTAGAAATTGGGGGAAAATAGTTAAAAATCAAGATGCATACATTTAAGCACCCTACTACATCCACATTTGAAATGTAGGAAGAGATCAGAAAAAACCTTGTGACGGCCCCCACCCTCATGCAGAAGAAAATAAGTAGTTATATTCACATTTTCTGAAAATGTTTTACTTGTATTTTTAAACACTTTTAGCAATGTAGAGGGTAACAGAGATATTACAGTAAAACTAGCATCACTGAAGAGCAAAACATGTTTATAACACTGCTATATGGCTGAAGAAGAATTGTCTTCATATATTAAATAGGTCAGTAAATGCAAGTAATAGAAGAATGAATAATCAGAGTGAACATATATGACAAGATTAGATTTTAAAATAAGATATTTCAGTAGAGGTTTTAATAAGAATAAAACATGTTTTTTGTTTAATATTGGTAAATATATTTAGCTTTTTGTTTGTTGCTATTGGATTAACATATATTTTTCAATTCAACATGATTTGCAATCAGTGAAGCAATATGTCAATCTTGAGTTTCAAAGTTAAATACCAATGGTTCAATAGCCTGATGCAAGAAAGAAAGAAATCTCTCTTTACACAGGACTTTCATGAAGCATCTAAAAGAAGTACATAAAGTAACAATAAAAAACACAATGCTAAAAAATGAAGAATGAAAGATGTAAAAAAACAATACACCTAGAAGGGCTTTAACCACTGAAGGCAACGGTGTAATTGGTATGGTATAGGAGGCAACTATGAAAAGGGTCTGGTACAGGAACCTCAGCTCATTTATTGGGTCACTCTACAACTTATAGGGGCAGTGTAACCTAATTCCACAACTTACCATGACAGTCCATAAAAGTTATTACAAAGAAATAAAGAGTTGTGTAGTTTTCCTAAGACTAATGATAAACGTATAGAGAGGATTATCTGCATAATATTTCACACCATAAGGAAGACCCATTTAGAGATGCACACTCTGGTACAGTAATTTATTATGAATTTTAAAATAAAATTCAAAGTTTATTTGTAACACCTAAAACTAAATGAGTCTTAGTTGATTTATCAACATAACGACAATAGAAAACGGCCTTATAGGTTTTAGTTTTAACAGACTAGGTAAGAAATTGACAAATGCAGTGGTTATAAAGTGACTAGTGTCATAAGTGGCTATGGGCTTAATGTGACATTATTACTAGTGAATGCATGAAAATCCATTAAAATTAGACGTGGGAGGACTCTTTTGGCTAAGCACACATAATATTGTAATCTACAGTTAAAAATGGTAAGAGCAGAATTATACACTGAACGCCTGGTCCCAGCTTGCACCATTATCTCTTGGTCTCCTTTCCTCCCTTTTAGCTCCTACTCTCCTTTACCCCAATTACCCTTTTGAAAAGTTAAATAACACAGCTCAAATTTTATACATTCAGGCAAAGTTTAACTAGATGTTTGGTTAAAACAATTACTGAAATTAGCTCACCTGTGCTGTAGTGAAAAATATTCTTTTGGGCATTTAAAAGAGCATATGTTATACATTAGAAAAGTTTTTCTCCACGGAAAGGTGTCAAATATGATCTTTGAAAATGCATGATATACATTTTTGGTTATAGGGGTACTTTAAGGATATGCCACTTATTCCAGGTGCTACTCCTATTTCAGAGAACTGTATTCCAAAATGATTACATACAGCATTTGACATGTCTGCAGTTTTTTTTATTTTTATATTTAACAAATTAATTTGTAATGATATTAAACAAAGATAGCAGATTTTAATATGGAATTACACATTTAGCAATGCGAGAATATGTAATTCACTAACAGATCAATTATATTTTTTAGGAATGCAGTCTTACTGAATTAAAATACTGAAATACTGAATTAAAATACAAAAAAAGTTACCTTGGAAGCCATATTGTCTGTTTCTGTTAAACAAGGTTCAGATGAGATAGGTTTGAGGGAGGGATGTGAAGGAATGCATTCAAATGTAGGAGAATGAATAGGGGATAAGACATGGGTTATACCTACAATTAAAGATGAATATTAATGAGAGAACAATGGAAACCATCTGCATGAAAAAAAAACTGTCCCTAAGGAAATGGTTTAGTCAAGGAAGCAAGAACTGTAGAGGTACATTTAAAAGGCACACTGAAGTCTTACATTTTTTATCAGATATTTAAAAGAGCAGACTTTTAAACTTTGACCAGATTTTTGTTTGGATGTTCTGAGGGTTAAGCATGTTCCTTTAATTGCTCTACAATTTTTTTTTAATATGTCAGAGCTTCTTATATATATTTAGGGTATGTTAAGGCACTGCACAAGTCCTTGTGGACCTCTAAATCACTCTTATCTAAAATCATGTGTATAGAGACTCAGTAGATAATTTATGTCCAAAACACAATAACTGCTCTGTTTTAAAGCTTTTCCTAAGGCTTAAGCAGTATTGCTTCGGATAAAGAGAGGTAAAACTCTTAAGAGTATCACAAATTTGGGATACAATTTTAGATAAAGCTAGCCCCATGTCATGCCTGGAATCCAACCAATTTCTTGACTTTGTGAGACTGATCCTTCGGGCACAGGGGTATGGTACACGATGAAGATTACCAGTCTGTTTAGTAAAATGTTACCAAACACAACCGCACACACTAACTGCAGTCTTCATTTTACTGAACACTTTGATAATACGATTTTTGATTATCCGGATGCCTCAGACATTTTTCTGAATTTGCATTTAGAGTTTGTGTGTACATATAAAATATTTTATTGTAAAATTCAAGTCTTTGAGGGCCAGGTCAGATTTGCAGGTTATGTGAGGTGAGCAAATCAATATTTCAATAACAACCCCAGAACAAAAGGTTAGAAGTAGCCCAGGGTGTGGTTGACAGCTTAAACAAGTCAAATCAGGCACAAGTACATTTAGCCTAATATTTTAGCAAGTAAGAACTGATACGTGTACAGCATTGTGGGACATGTAGTCCTGTCACTGTAATTAGATTTCCACTATTATACATGTATAAAGTGATGACTAAAAACTGATGGTGGAAAAAGAAAATAATCAGCAATGCTCTATGGACAAACTTTAAACATTCTTGTTAAAGAAATAAATAGATGTCATATGTGTCCTTTCTAAAAAGAAAAAAAAAAAAAAAAAACTAAGTCATTTTTACATTTTAATCCTGAAGCTTCATCAATACTTAACCAGAGCCACCTGGTTCTTAAAAAGGCCTCTATAGTGGTAATACAATAGTGCCTTGAACCACCAATCATCAGTCAATGGTGTTTGGAGTATTACCTGTGCTTAAAATGGAAATGTTAAAGCTATATTTCATTTTTCTTCTTCAAATACTAAATTTTATTTTTTTGCCAATTTGTTATAAAATAAATGCAACAATGGCCTTTTTAAAAGGACAGCTGTAATGCATTTACAAGTAAAGCTCATGTATTTGTTGGGCAGAGATTATTAAAAACAGTATACCATTTAAAATATACAGTTTATACATATAATTTCCATTTTGAAATTATCCATTTACTTTTCCTTACAGTCTCTACTTTCCAATTATTTGTGCCTTTTGAGGAGTTGCGATAGGCTCTACCTGGGAGCTGTAAAAATAAAAAATAAAAAAAAACTGTCTAGATTTTGGTTCAGACTCAGCATGACACTGGGTGGGGCCAATGGGTCAGCTGCAGGGAGATTTTGCCTTCAATACCTCTGTTATTGACATCACAAGGGGGGATTAATAACTCCTAGCCATGCCGGATTCCAATCTCCATGACATTCCGGCCCCCAGCCAGAGCTAGCCACACTCCCTAATAAGGCATAGCTCTACATAGGGAGAAAGGGCAATTTGAAAAGAAAAAAAAATATTAACTTTTGTGTTTTAAATGGTATTTTGTTTCAACAGTCACTGTCCAGCAAAAAATAGGAGTTTTATACTTAAGCACTTACAATGGTCCTTTAAACTTATTTATATTGAAGCACTGCCAGAATCAAAACAATTCACAGTACTTTGAAAAGCTGGCAACACACTATTGATTTGATTTTGTGAGGGTTACATTCCATAGTAGCCATTGGAAAATCTGTAAAAAGAGAGTTGATAAACCCTTTGCTTAATAGAGGAGATAGAGGTTACTCTTTAGCTGTTGGAGACTTATGTGACGTAAGGTATTTCTTAACAGGAGGTCGACACTTCTCCAATTCCAATATGACACAATGGACCAACTTTTTAAAACTGGATAAAAAAAAAACAAAAAAAACGTATAAATTTAAGGAATAGGCTCAACTGAATAACACTGGAAGTTGAGATGTGTCTCTTTTCTACCGTTTAGGATAAATTTAGAAAGGTGAGAGGTTGCCAAGTTCAACGGAGTAAAACTTACCTAAAGATGATCGGGAAATGAGTTCCTGAAATTCATCTATATTATCCATGGATGGTTTTAGTGTATCACCAGACAACTGCATTTTGAAATTCATTGAATATTGTGAATTATTTGAAAAACACTCTGGAAGAACAGAGTCTGTTGATCTTTCTGGACAAGATGTCTGAAAAACATTCACAAACACCTGTTGTAGAATTACAGAGTCACATAAAAGCAATGTGATTGAAGCCAGGCAATTTTTTGAACATCAACCAACATTGTTTAAATCTACTCCTAAAAGTATACATGTTCGTTTCTCTAAAGAGTTTTAAAGCTGCTTAAGAAAAATATCCTACATTACAGCATTGTAAAAAGTCTGCAGCCTTGAGTTATTGCATGAATTTAGAAGTTCCTAGCAGTTATCAATTACCTTGTCTTGTTTTAAAGAAGAAATAATTTCTTTAGGAAATCGTAGAGAGTGTTGTAGTTCTGCAAAGGCAAGAAATATAGATATCATTATCATGATAGCAAACATGCATGAAACGCTGTGTTTTTTGTTACTTGTGTGAGCTAACAAATGTACAGAATATAAATAATAAAAAATAACTACCTTTATGCTTCAGTCTTTTGTAGGTTTTGATACCGTTTGGAATCATCCCCTAGAGAATTCTTAAACGGAATAGGTCCAAACTTTTTTACCACAGATTTATAAATCATTAGTTTTATTTTTAGTTTATGTTTTACTGGAAGCTTCAGAGTCTGGTTTAGGCATATTGTGATGAGACCAAATCCATTAAACACTTGAAGTATACTGTAGTTCCAAATGTAACAATTATCCCACAAATAGAGAACTTTCAAAATTAGTATTTTCACAGACAATATTTTATGGACAATCTCAAAACGCACTAACCCAACCTATTTGCCATTTTAGATCATTTCAACTATATACCTGGTTAAAAAAGATATAAACACTAGTAAAAAGTGAAGCACTGAACATCTCTCTTCCCATCAATGTTTTCATTGGGCGCCTAAAAGTGAAGCACTGAACATCGCTCTTCCCATCAATGTTTTCATTGGGCGCCTCATCAAATTAAATATTTAGATATCCCGATTTCTAAAACTTCAAATCAGATTTCCATAGTATCACACTGGCAATATCCCACTTTCAGCAATGTTAGTAAGTGATATTATGAGACAAAAACATATCCTACTTCATGCTTTGGGGACTGCATTACCTATGCATAATAAAAATACACCTTACAAACAGCACGATTCATTCCACAAGTCTGAGGTAGTACACAGCAAAATGTTTAGATCTAAATCACTAAAAGTACCATTGCACAATGAAAAAAATATGTTAGAAAACTTTAAGTCTGACTGAGAGCATCAATATTTAAGGAAAAAAGTTTAATTAAGAAACAACACATTATGATGCCAGTGCTGTGCCCTGTAGGATCTATGATATATTGGTGACAATTGTGTGCGTGTGAGAGGGGTGTTTACCAACACAATCACACTTTATATGATCATGTAAAATGTTACTCAAATAGTCCTAAATTCCCATATATTCATTCATGGGAACAGGGATTTGAAAAAAAACTTTACCAAGCAGCACTGGGGCAATATAACTCCTATAGAAAGAAAGTTCCAGATCTTGACAGTAATTTAATGAAAACAATAAAATATCAATAGCCTGATAAAAGTATATATGTCACAACCACTTACCAAAAATAGTAAGCTGTAAAAGTATGCAACGTAATTATATGATACTATAAGTGTATTTAAACATAAAGACCACCAATGGGTTACATCGGCACTGCCCCAAAGGGCTTACATTCTACTTATATGAGAGAGACACACATACAGACACATGGTGCCTCATTAAATTCCACAAATTGTAGTTACTGAAGCCCATAAAAGGAGCCCGCAAAAGTTATGGCTTTTCACTACCTGCAAACAATCTGTGGGTTACAATGTGCAAAACAACTGCAGTTGCCAAAATCGTAACTCCGACCCAGCTAAGACTTTGATCTTTCAAGCCTGGAAATCACTTTTAAATTGCTACAATTCCTCAAGCCCGCTGTTGTTGTCACACCTGTAAATGGCAAATGTAGCCAAAAATCCTACAAGTAGTAGAGAGGACTCGCAAAGGGGTTAAACACCTGTTCGTAGCACTGTAAATGCCAATAAAAAAATCAATACTGCACTGTAAAATACGGAAAGCGATGAAAGACATTAGAATTAATAATAGCACAATAGTCTCAAGCTCGCAAAAATAAATTTTGTTATTATGATGTTATATTAATCTTGGTTATCAAGGGGTCAATACATATCAGGCTACCCACATGGACTAGAACATTTACTTCATTAATTTATGTTATTTTGTACTTTGCGGGATGAGAGTCTGATTGCATATTGAACTTGTAAAAGCTAATTGATTGACATGTAACCTCCATGTTCATGATGACGGTCTAATTTACTATTGGCTGTTTTTACATCAGGAGTTAGGGTCTTGTGTAAATGATCATGATCATGCTCTGAACTGCTTCTTATGGGTGCATGGTTTACGGTTTTGGATTTCTGCCATGTAGTTGCGGGCTTTTCTAATTTAATCTCTCCAACTGCTGCAAATTTCAGACTTGCAGACTTTATACTGTGGACTTGGAATTTAAGAAAGCACATGGTGTCTAGAAATGCATTTGCCAAGAAAGCTGTTGAAGGACATTTTCATCGCAGTGATTTTTAAGCAAAGTCTTAAAAGAAATGAGATTAGGGATTTATGAGATAAAGTGCAGCCGTGCATTCCATGGGTATACATGTTTTTGTCATCTTTAATGCATGTATATGTAATTTTAATGTATGATTAAGTGATATTAACAAGGAAGCAGCAGATCAATAGAGGAGCACACCTGCTGGGGAACCTGAAAGTATCCGCCGCCACGTAGGAAGACGGCAGAGATTCAAGCAAGACGTGTGACAGCAGAAACTCCCGCGAGACGCCAGAGACCTGCGTTAATAGAGTACAACCGGCTGGATGCTCCTGGAGAGGAGACAGCCGGTCACCCAGGAGGAGCTGCAGAGCAGCCCAGAGAAGCAGGAGACGATCGGAACGCCCAGGAGGAGCTGCTTAGTGGCAGTAAAGGCTGTGACATTTATGTTGGGACCAGCTAAGCACAGCAGCATTGTGGAGAAGTATGGGCCAAAGAGTGCCCGTCACCTGGGACTTAGAAAAGCTGTCCACTTCATGTGGCTTCCGAGACAAAAAAAAAAAAAAAGTAACATAAATTCAAGATAAGTACCCTCTTTATATACTATTCACTATCTACTTATATACTCTTGTAAATGGCAGCAGCATCTATTTAACTATATGGTATAATATAATAGAAGAGAGAGGAGCAGGAAAAAGAAAGAAAGGGAAGGAAATAGGGGAGCAAAGGAAAGAAAAAAAGGGGACACAAAACCAGTAAATATGAATAAGTCTCTTTAAGAAGATAATTCATAATAAATACTGGATAAACAAAGACAAATATGTGAATATGGGACTGTACTGATTTTCTTTTTTTTTATAATCAATGTCAGAAGGAAAGATCCCCATTAAAAATACCACAGCTTTAATCCTTCAAGTTTGACGAAAATAGATATTAACCATCAGATATAATTACTAAAAGTTTATAGAAGAACAGATTATTTAATTCCTTCACCCTAGAAGAATTAAAAAGGGATATATAATCTGTAAAAGATGAATGAATCACTCTAAGAAGATAGTTCTAAGAAGATAGCTCATAACAAGTACTGGATAAACACAAATATAAAAACGTGAATCTGGGACTGTATGGAAATTATTTTTTCACAACCAAGGCTAGTGGGAAAGATTACTACTAAAACATCTAAGCTACAATTTTAACAAGAATCTCCACGTTCGAAGGAAACCGTTTATTATCCATCAGATTTAATTATTAATTGTTTGCAGAAGAATAGATTATTTGTTTGCTTTATACTAGAAAAGCTATTGGATAAATAGCGAGAAACAAAAAAGAGATGTCTAACAAGACAGCAAAAATGCCCCCCAAAACTAAAAACAAAAAAAGGTGAAGATATAAAAAGCGCAGATTTTTCTGCTCCAAAAAATACATTTGAACCTCTAAATAGCTCTCAAAATGAGTCTATATTGATCGATCAAACAGGCAAATCAATCGGTAGATAAAATATCTCAATCTTCATTTGAAAGAAGTTCACCACAAGAAGAAGAAATATTAACGTGCTCTTAATTGAGAGAAATTTGGGTGATTTCAAATAAATCTTTCTTCAGAGTTATCAAAAATAAATAATAGCAAATACAAATTTAAATAACGGAGGCCTCCACTAGGATCGAAAACTTGGAGTGCAAATGCGACAAATTAATCTGTGATAATAACTCTTTGAGTGAAATATTCCTCGGAGCTGGAAACGAAAATTGAAGATTTATCTAAAAAGATCTATATCTAGAAGATCGCTCTAGAATTTTTTTTCACGTATCAGAGGGTATCTCTTATCTATACAAGGGGAAGATTTAAAAATCTATGTGGGAGAGAGTTTCCTTAAAAGCCTAGTAGCAAGCTTTAATAAGAGAAACTTTGATAAGCTGTATGATAAAATTAAGAATCTTTATGGATATTTCACCACAGACTTTGGGCAAAAAGAAAAGAATATGCCCGATTACATATTGTCTACGCAAAGAAGAGATTAAATATAAATGGAAATCAGCAAATGGCCTTTTGATTGGGAGGACTCCGTATGGCATAATGTAAATTATCTTCCAGAGGGACTTTTATTGCTACAAAAATGTAATCTAACTGTGGACATTCAATACAAACATGAGACAAAACCACGCTTTGAATTTGAAACTTCCAGAATGGCAAATAGTCAAATATTTTTTTTTTACACATGATAGGCTTGGATATTATACTGTTCTGGGGCCAAATCTTTGAAAACGCACTAAGCACTAGAACAAAGTATGATTACTTAATATACTTAAGGTTCAAGAATCACTAAGGTATAACCTAAGTACACGAATCTGTATGAAAACTTAGATTTTCACTATTTTTATATGCTTTCACTCTTTGTTTTTTACATATACAGAGAAGGACGACGATTATAAATAAATAGATTTAAGATTATATATATATATAATTTTTCACGTTATTAGTCTTAAATATTGAGTTTAATAAATGTAGAAGTGTTTTTTTTTCCTCGTCTCTCTCTTCCTCTGATGTTTAAAAGCAAATACATAGGTTAAACTCTGAAGATTATTTTTTATTACGATATATGTTATGGTAATTAGGAGACACATAAAGATTAGAATCCTCAAACCTCCATCCAATTGTTTTTAACATCTTTATCCATCATTTCTAAACATTGGGGAAAATTGGACCTGTTGATTCTAGAGGGGGACATTTATCAATTGCCCTTATTGGAAAATGGACTGTCAGTATGAATGAGTTTAGAATGAATGTGCTGCAAAGGACCTATAGATGTATGTCCGAAAATTCGTAATATACATAGGACCTTTTTCACTAGAAAATTTAAAAAGAGGAGAGTATAATTCAGAGGGCTATAGTCTCGATTATGCAAAAATATAACTAAGTTTAATGAGTATTAAAATTATTTCACACAACGTGAACGGAATGAATTCTCCCTCAAAAAGAAAATGGCCTTATGCAATACAAAAAATAGTAGAGGCAGATATTATATGCTTACAGGAAACACATTTGAAGGCAAGGACAACTCACTGGTGTCTCAATTATTTTTAATAATAGAGTAAATATCCAAGAAGAATCTTCTCAAGATTGATTCAAATGGGGGCAGATATATACATTTGGGATTAGAGCATTAAATGGCAAAATAATACTTTATTAAATATATATATACCAAATAAAAAAACAGATCTCTTACCTTAAAAAAGTTCTGAAAAGGTTCAGAAAAAAAGGAAAGGATATCTATATATTTGCGGAGATTTCAATATGGTGCATAGACGGCAGGAAGGGATAGAGTGGGAAACGTTTAAAATAATAACAGAATCTCAATTGATTAAAACAGTCTTATGAATCTCCAAACTGATCAATGGCTTTGATCTTTTAGATGCATGGAGGGGTACTACACCGTTTCGAGAGAGACTATACTTTCTTCTAGTTCATACTCCAGACTTGATCATTTATTTGTAGATCTTCAGTCCTGAGAAGGGTAAAAAGGTTTGATATAAAGACTTCGGTGTGGTCAGACCACTCGATGCTCATAATTATGATAAATGATACCATGGAAAGGCGAACTAAAAAAAACTGGAGAATCAATCCCTCCTTGTTTAAAGATCAGTTCTTTGTTAGAACATTAAAAGAGGAGATATCCAATTTTTTTAAGATCAATCAAGATACAGTAAATTCGCCATCTTTAATTTGGTGTGCCAATAAGGCCTTTGTGAGAGGATTATTGATCTCTAAAGCATCAGAACAAAAAAAGAAAAGAGGCAAACCTCTAAGGATCTTATATATATATATTACTTATTATACCTAAATTAATACATCTAGATCAATCAGGTTTTGTCAAAGGAAGACAAGCTTCAGATAATATTAGACGTTTGGTCGATATCATGTCAATCGCTAGGAGTAAAGATTTATCTTTGCTGGCCCTGTCGCTTGACGCTGAAAAAGCGTTCAACAGGCTCAGCTGGGACTTCCTAGATGTAGTTTTGGAGCAATATGGTATGGGTGATTTTGGAGTTAAAGCTATCAAGGCCCTATACACAAACCCCTCAGCGTATATATCAGGACCAGGATAAGAATCAGAGAGTTTTATCCATTAGCAATGGTACAGCATTCAAGGATGCCCACTATCCCCCTCCGGTTTATTTATGGAGCCTTTGGCAGAATCCATAAGAAAATTACTTTTTGATCGAGGGGAGTGGTGTGATAGGAGAAGAGGTGTACAAGTGTACAAGATCATGCTCTTTGTGGATGATATTCTGCTAACACTCATGAATCCTCATAGCTCATGTGTCAGGGTTGCATCAAATTCTCCATGAATTTGGTAGTTTGGCATATTGAAGATTAAGCAATCCCTAAAACAACAATTTAATGTATAACTGGGAATTCTATGTCAATAACACACTTGGGCCTGAAATGTTCTTTCTCTATGAAAACTTTATGAGAGAAAACTTGAGCAACCTTCTAAAAGATATAAAAATGTTGATAAACGAATGGAAAACATTACATCTGACATGGACGGCCAGAATAGCTGCAATTAACATGTGTATTATTCCGAAATTAAGCTATGTATTTAGACTGTATAACCAGAGAAAGTCTTCATAACTGCTAAGTTTGATTCAATCGTATATAGATAAGTTTATTTATTTTGGGCAAAAAAAAGCAGGAATCAAGGAAGGCAATAGCATGTAAAAAAATTAAAAGAGGAGGTATGGGCTTACGGGATACAGGGATATCTCATGATAAAATCTTGATTTTCAAAATTAATGGTTTATGAATATCCAGAGTAACAGAGCAAATTTGGCAAAAATAGAGGATAACCTTTTGGGAGATATACCAATTCATACTGTTATGTGGCATTCAAAATTGAATCTATCCCGCTTAGTAATTTACCGGGAGGGCTTAGGAGCCATGTTGAAAATTTTGGTATCAAAGAGTAGATTAAAAAAAACATCTAATCCATCTCCCTTCTTTGGCTCTGCCTATAGAAAACATAAGAACTAAAGAGACCATCAAACCCTTATATACTGGAAAAGTAAGGGTTTTAGATATATAGGGGGATATGTACTCAAAAGGTAAACTAATGGATTTAATCACATTACAAACCAAATTCAACATTAGTAAGACTTCGGGAGGCTTGATTTTGAATCAATAAAAAAGTGAATGTTTTTTTGGAAATTCAAACAAGTGAATGAAGCTAGCCTTATATAAGTTGGAGATCATGGCGACTAAAGTAGGATAATTCCAAAATGATATCGAAATGTAGTCGGGCAATGTCTGATGAACCTATTTTTATAAAATAGAGTGATATGTTTGCATGGGAAGCGGAATTGAACCTGTCTTTTGAGCCCTCTTCTTGGTCTAATTCATTCCATTTAGTAAAAAAAAATTCAGCAATTAACATCTCTCACCTGGAACTATATTTAAAATTACACAGAGGTGGTATTACACCACCCAGTTTATGGAGAATTAAACTTCCAAACAGATTGATTTACGCTGGAAAGAATGCGGCGCAAGAAAGGTACTAACACTACATGTATGGTGGGTATGTAATAAGATTAATACACTATGGGTAAAATGCTTCTCAGAAACATCAAAGATCTGCAGTAAATATCTAATAGATACTCCCCAGATGGCCCTATTTCATTTAGATATAGATACGGTAGCGCCACGTGAATTTTTTTTAATTTCTCATATTCTCCTGATTGTAAAAAAACTACTAACAAAATATTGGAAACAAACGATAATTCCCTCATGGAATGAAGTAGTAAATACAATAAAAATAATTTGGGAGATTATGAAGAGGAATTTTGAATTTAATCCCACAAATAAGCGCCTATGTGTTAACTGGGTATTATGGGATCAATATGTAATGTTAGCTCACAAAGTACAAGAATAGATTCTAGTGAAAAAAAAGAGGAAGAAATAAAAAAAATAAAAAATAGACAAGGTCAATGTATATTGATTTATTAGAACATACATGTGCAATATGAAAAGTAATGGCAGCTCTATGAATGTTCATGTGTGTATATATTATGTCTTTTTGTTTGTAAAATTGTATATTTTATATTATAAGAAATAATAAAAAGATCAATAAAAAAAAAAAGAGGAGCACATTCTAAAGGCTTGTTGCTAAAGCAGCAGGACTCGCACTGGCCGCATTTGCGGAGGTGGAGGCTCCTACGTCGGCGGCAATGAGCCGCAGGGCGGACTTAAACCACAAAATTTACGGACTTCGCATCCAGAAATACGAGCCACGGGACTTGGAAAAAAAACACTAAAAACTTGCAAATATACGACCTTAGTGCCCGAAACCTTGCGCACAGGAAAACATTAAAAACACAATTAATACACACAAAATTAATACACACAACAAACACATAAAAAGCTTACCCACAGCAGAGGGGAGCACACAGCACCTCTGCAAGTGAAGTATCACCTCAATTTAACTAGCAAATTCAAGGGTTTACAGACACGAAAATCCCCTAAGCAACAGAAAAAATGGCCCGCCCCATAAAACGAAATGAGGCTAAGGGACGCGAAATTACTCACTTACTCGCAAAACAGGAACGAACACTGAAGAACAGTTCAGGCGGAACGTACACACACTATGCGGCACGTACCACACTGAAATTCGCCACAATTTTAACATCAATCACATAATTATTACATGCAAAATGGCGGCTGGAAGGCGCAAATTGAAGCGTGGAAACGCAAATAGCGCATGCGTATTGCGTTCTAACGGTTTAAAAGCACCTCAAAGTTTATAAAATACTGCACACTTTCCAGAAAATTCTACATTTCTCCTCAGGTGATGAACAGTGTGACTGGACAGTTTCACTGCTGGCGTTACTTCAGAAGAGAATTCCTTACCAATTTACAACTTCACAAACTGCAAATTACAACAAAGAGGTAAGCTATAATACATTTAATTTATTAAGAAATACCCCCAAAAAAGTTTAAAAAAAAAAAGGGATTTCAATTGACACGAACCACGTGGATTCATGTATAGTAACATTTCAAATACACACATGTGTATGGGCCCTTACAAGAAGCACATCTTAACTCCAACAAATAAAAAAAATATATTAAAGTGACATTGATTTTATATAAAATAATGTCACAAAAAAAAACATTGCCAAACATACATATTTAGCCTGCAGCTGCTCAATATTGTCCTTTTTTTGCACATTTCCAACAGACTCTGCATCAACAGTGTCACACAAGAATTTGCAGCGTGGACTGCTGAAAGGTGATCAATTTTAAACAAGACACAAGAAAGAAGAAGAGGGTAAGATACAAAATACATTACATGCAGAAAAAGACCATGTTTTCCCCCCCAAACAAACACTACAAGTTAACCATTTTTTCTTTCTCTTTGGGAAACGGACACTGCTAGAAGACTGGCGGATCACATTGGCAGTAGGGGACCCTCTGTCATTCATACAGCAAAAAATACGTTCAATCAAGGTATGGTATAACAAGTACAAAAAAAAGAAAATAATAGCCTATTTACTGCCCGCCAATATCAAAAGGAAAATAAAAACAAATAATCCTCAAGACAAATTACAGGAAACACAAAACACACTGGAAGAAATATTGCCAAGACATATAAAATACAACAATAAACACTGTTTACTAGGGAAAAACCTCTGAACAGAAACCATAACTAAAATATAAGTGGCGGACACAAAACAGGATACTATACCAAATATTGGGAACATATAGAAAATGAACCTCGCATTCCTGTTTAGTCTGCAACAACCTCTAACCCTCACCCATAAGCCAAATGGAGCATCCCAAAAGTGGTGGACACAAAAAAGGATAGTCAAACAAACATTGCTAACATACAGAAAATGGAACAAACATTACTGTTTAGTCTGCAAGAAACTCTAACCGTAACCCAGAACCAAAATCTTTCAGTCCAAAAGTTGGCGCACAAAAAACAGGAGATTAAAAGAAATACTGATAACACATAGACAATTCAAAAAATAATAATCCTGTTTTATGGGCCACAAACTACTACAGTAAAACAATAATCCAATTACACCAGTGGTGGACACAAAACAGGATACTACACACACTCTCAAATTGCCAGGATTTTACACACAACAAACAAACCCAAAATGCCAAGACATTGCTTTGCAAAAAAAATTAAAAAGATGCTGTTCCAAAATACATTACAATAAAAGAACATTTCTCTTTTACAACAGACACTGCTTGAAGACTCACGAAGATTTGCAGCACCAGATCCAGTGATATTCATCCCCAGATAAGACTTCTAACAAGGTATAGTACAACAAGTAAAAAAAGACATAAAAACAAAGCATGTTTGCTGTGCAGCAATGTCAACATGAAAAATAAAATAAAATAAGAAGCAACGAACAACAATAATGAGGCACACAAAGCACGATCCTACAACAAATATTGTTGAGACATTTCAAATGTAAAAATGAATCCTGTTTTAGCTACACCAACCTCTAACACTAATCCATAAGTTAAATCTATCAGGCCAAACGTGGCCAACAGAAAACAGGATACTACAACAAATACTGCTAACACATAACAAATTCAACAATAAATCCTCTTCTCTGGGCACTGACCTACAACATTAAACCCACAACCTAAACAGACACAGAAAATAGGATACTACAAAAAATATTAGTAACACCGACAAAAAAACACAATAAAGCCTCTTTTCTCAACCACACCCTATAAGCCTAAAACTAAAAGATAATCCTACAATTACAACAATCGCCTACAGAAAACAACAACATACTCCAAATATTGGTACCATTTACAAAATTTACTTTACAATTCCCTCGCCTGTGCTATGCCTATAAGCCAAACCTGGAAACCTACAATCTCAAAAGTAGAGTCCACAAAAAAAAAATTCTAGCACATACTAATTTAACACTATAAAGCAAGTTCATCTACAATAACCTATAATCCCATACACACAACCCAAATCTATCATGACAACACTGTTGCACACAAAACACTGTAGTACCAAAAAACACAAACAAGCACTTACAAAACAAATTACAATCACAAACTAAACTAATAATACATTATTTTTATTTACAGATTAATATGGCTGATAATGAGAAGAAACAGGAAAAGATAAGACGCCAAACTAGAGAATGACAAAAAAGATGGGCAAACCAGCAGACGCTGGAGCCTTGCATGACTTGCAAGCAAAAGACTATCAGCGGAAAAAATAAAATCTACACCTAAGGCGGCAACAAAAAAACAAAAGCATTTAGACCCTGTTCCTGAACAATCAGATAACATTTCCAATGATGACTTACAAACTCAGACTGATATACACTCTTCAAATTGTCCTTTACTTAAGTCTTTAGCAGTAGAGGTTCATAATTGTGGTGACATGAATATTCTCTGTCAGTTTTGTGGGGCTTATCATTTCAAACAGGAAAGACCCAGAGCTGGCCAGTTCATTAGTTGCTGTCAAAAAGGCAAAGGCAAACTTCCAGAAAGACAACAATTCCCACCATATTTACAAAGCATTATGACTGAGCCTGCTTTTGCCAACTACAAAAATTTCAAAACAAACATAAGATCATACAATAGTGCCATATCCTTTGAATCTATGGGGGCAGCATTAGCTGCTAATGTGCCAGGACATGGCCCTTACTGCTTTAAAGTCCAAGGCCAAATTTACCATTGTACTTCACATTTACATCCAGAGGAAGGACAGCAAAGAAAATTTGCTCAACTATATGTCCTAGATACAATGGCAGCTGTTGACCAACGTATGCAGCTTCAGGAAAATAAAAAATGCTTACCCAGTGTTTTTATAGAGCTAGATAAAATTATGGCTAATAACCCCTACACACAAGCTTATAAAAAATTGGCAGAAGTAGAAAAGGAACAACAATCAATTAAAAATACATCAATTGCCAATCCCAAAGGTCAATATGGTGCTTAAAAGAGATAGACATACTGATAAATGCTGTTATAATTTGCCAACATCAAATGAGGTTGCAATGGTGTTTCAAAATGATGAAGGAGAACCATTTCAGAGAGACATTAGAATATATCCCAGAAATGAGGAGCAACCTTTCATTAATATAAGTATCTTAAGTACAAATTTAGATCCAATGACATATCCAATATTTTTTCCACACGGAGAAGCAGGTTGGCAACCAAAATTAACCCTTCCGAGTTACCCAAATTCTAAAGTACGAGTGCAAAATAATATTTCCATGCTTTAATTTAAAGTGGCTCAAATTGCCATTCGAAATACATTCAATCCAATTTTATGGGGTGGAAAGCTAAGACAACAATGGATTATTGATTGCTATTTGCAAGTTGAGGCCAATAATTTAAACTTCATAAAATATCAACAAGGATAAACTACGTGTAGAACAGTATTGTGGATTGATGGATTATGTCGCTGAGGTTGCTACAAGCAAAGAAATGTCAGCTGGCAAAGCCATCATTTTACCATCTTCTTTCCAGGGATCTCTTTGCAATATGCGAGAAAGATACAATGATGCCATGACTATTGCCACAAAATTTGGGAAACCAGATTTATTTATTCCATTTAAATGTAATCCCCAATAGCCAGAGATTACACAAAGTTTACTATTTGGCCAAACTGCTTCCGATAGACCAAATTTAGTGGCCAGAGTTTTCAAAATAAAATTAAATGAATTAATACATGACATAACCATAACTCAGTTATTTGGCAAATGTCTGGCATATGTTTATACTATTGAAATTCAAAAAATAGGACTTTCACATGCACATATTCTTATAATCCTTCAAGAAAAAGATAAGTTAGATACTGGTGACAAAGTGGATTCAGTCATTATTGATGAAATACCAGTTCCAGATCTACATGGTAGACTATATGAGATTGTAATTCATCGTATGATTCATGGACCCTGTGGAGACATTAATCCACAGTCACCATGTATGGAAAATAAGAAATGTACAAAAGAATCTCCAGAAGATTATAGAGACAAAATATTTGCCAATTGTGATGGTTATCCATTATATAGAAGAAGAGAGGGACAAACTGCCATTATTCGTCGCAAAAACTTTGACAATAGGTATGTGGTACCATACAATCCACATTTACTCATGAAGTAAAATGCACACATTAATGTAGAAGCCTGCACTTCTTTAAAATCCATTAAATATGACTACAAATATATTTACAAAGGCTATGATGCAGCTACTGTAATCGTCAAAAGTGCTGAAAATACCGAAAGCACGGAGTTAGTACATGATGAACTTGCATCTCATGTAGATGCTCGCTATGGGAGTGCGCCAGAAGCTATGGGGCATCTTCTAAAATTTGAAATGCACGATCGATCACATGCAGTATATAGATTAGCTGTACATTTGCCACAAAGAATATAGACATTTAGTGTAGACATTTAGTGTATTTCCATGCTGGAAATTAAACAAATGCATTGGCACAAAGTGAGCATCGCCACACTACACTAACTGCATGGTTTCAATTAAATTCAACTGATTTACAGGCAAGGGAATTGTTATATATTGACATTCCATATCATTATGTTTTCAATAATGGATTATGGCGACAAAGAAAAAGCCGGGGGGAAAACTAATACAAAGAATTTACACTGTCAGTCCAAGAGACCTTGAACATTTCTGCTTAAGACTACTACTTTTAAATGTTCCTGGTGCACAAAGTACTGAATTGTTAATGACATAGTATATGAATCATTTCATTTAGCTGCCCGACATAGAAACTTCCTAGCTGATGATACAGAATGGGAAAGATGTCTAGAAGAAGCAGCACTATGTCAAATGCCACGGCAGATGAGGGAACAATTTGCATTCATTTGTATCTTCTCAAATGTTCCAAATGCATTAGCTTTGTGGGACAAATGTAAAACTAATATGGCTGAAGACTTTATGCAACGATACAATGAGCCGATTGCACAATTAAAAGCATTAATGGAAATCCAAGAGGTCTTTTTAACTCATGGATTAAGTTATGCACGTTTTAATCTGCCAGATCCAGGTCTTATAGACGACATCATCTTTGAAGACTATGACATTCAACTACAAACAGAAAGAACAGAAGAAAGACTTGCAATTTTAAATACATTACAATTTCAAGCATTTAATTCGATCAAAAATGCCCAAGATGATGACATGGTCAAAGAGCGTTATTTCTATCTCGATGAACCTGGCGGATCAGGAAAAACGTACCTATATAATTTATTGATGAGTTTTGTACAAGCACAAGGTCAAATAGCACTGGCATTGGCAACCACTGGAATTGCTGCACTTTTGTTAGAAGGTGGAAGGACTGTGCATATTGGATTTAAACTGCCAGTGCCTATTTTAGAAACATCAGTGTCGGATATTCGAATGACATCATTACAAGCAAAAAAAAATAAAAAAAGTAAATTCATTCTAATAGATGAGGCTACAATGATGTCATGCTATGCCCTACAATGTATTGACCGTTTGCTTTGTGAAGTCATGAATAATACCTTGCCATTTGGTGGAAAGGTAATGTTGTTAGGTGGCGATTTTAGACAAACATTTTCTGTCGTTGTACATGGAAATCAAACCGACATTATTGAAACATGTACAAAGTCAAGTACACTATGGAAACATTTTACCCATCTTCAATTACAACAAAATATGAGAGCAGAGGGAGAAAACTATTTCAATGATTGGCTAATTACAATCGGAGAAGGAAAAACAGAACGTATCCCAAATTTACCTGAGGACACTGTGCAGATCCTAGCTCATATAATTTGCAAACAAGATCTTATATTGACTATTCGAAACTACAATAAATAACGAGGACTATTCTGAACTTGCCAACAAAGTCATACTAACATGCAAAAATAAGGATGCACTGCTCCTCAATAATGAAATATTTAAAAAAAAAATATGCACCACAAAAAAATTATCACAGTGCTGATTCTGTACTTGGTGATGACAAAGAAAGTCAGGCAAACTTTTCAACTGAATTTATAAACTCATTAACTCCTTCTGGAATGCCACCACATATTTTGCAGCTAAAGAAAGGTGCAATTGTAATGTTACTGCGAAATATGAACCCAAAATAAGGCCTATGCAATGGGACAAGCCTAATTGTTCAACAATTAAAGGACCATTTCATAGATGATGAAATTCTAACTGGTACCCATAAAGGAGAGAGAGTTTTCATACCAAGGATAGATTTGGCACTAAGTGAAAGTAGCCTCCCTTTTATACTTCAAAGAAGACAATTTCCCATCATCATGGCATTTGCCATGACCATTAATAAATCACAAGGACAAACTTTCAAATCTGTGGGTATATTCTTAGAACAACCAGTATTTGCACATGGCCAATTGTATGTTGCCTTCTCAAGGTGCAAAATTCTGCAGGCTATTAAAAGTTTACATTGAAAACAATGAAAGTCAAGGTGATTTATTAGAGAATGGACGCATTTTTACTGAAAACATTGTCTACTATTTAGTAATGTAACTTTCATTCCAAGAAACACAACCCATGCCACACAAACTGCAACGAAAAGTAAAAAATCACCTGTAGGAAAAGTTAACAACAAAAAACAAAGCAAAAATATCAACAACCGTGGTTTAATTTCAATAATTACTTTTTATGTCACTTTTTACAGCACCACTTTTTCCATAATAAACGCTATACAATGGCAACACACAGAGAACAGTGGTTACACATCGCGGACGAACTTTAATGTCTCACGTTCTCTTTTTAGAGAACCACTCTTCCACATTGGAAACTATATGTGCCATTTTCAACAATTACAACACCAACAAACAAATGTCAACTTATTACTATGTCATGGAAGTTTCTGCATGATTAGCCCCACAAAACACTTGCCTTGAATTTAAAAAAAATTCCAGTTCAAATGTTAATTACCGTATATACTCTAGTATAAGCAGAGTTTTTCAGCCCTTTTTTTAAGGCTAAAAAGGGCCCCCTCGGCTTATACTCGAGTCACTCCCCGCCGTGTCTCTTTCCCTCCCCCTCCTCCTCAACCCCCCTCCTCCTCATCCTCAACCCCCCTCCTCCTCATCCTCAACCCCCCCTCCTCCCTTTCTCCCCTCTAAATACCTCACCGCCACCCGGCACCCAGTATATGCTAATGACGCGGCGCGCATGTGACGTCACATGCGCGCCGGGGTCAAGATGAAAGGAGCAGAGGTCGGAGAAGAAGCAGGTAAGTGAGGGGGAGTTATTTAGAGGGGAGAAAGTGAGGAGGGGGGTTGAGGATGGGGGGGTTGAGGTTGAGGGGGGGTGAGGAGGTGGTTGATGAGGAAGAGGGAGGTTGAGGAGAGGGGTTGAGGTTGAGGGGGGGTGAGTAGGGTGTTGAGGATGAGGATGGGGGGTTGAGGGGGAGGATGAGGGGTTGAGGAGTGAGGTTGAGGGGGGAGGACGAGGAGTGAGGTTGAGGGGGGAGGACGAAGAGGGAGGTTGAGGAGGGGGTTGATGAGGAGGAGGAAGGTTGAGGATGGGGGTTGAGGTTGAGGGGGGGTGAGAATGGGGGGGTTGAGGATGAGGATGGGGGGTTGAGGATGAGGATGGGGGGTTGAGGATGAGGATAGGGGTTGAGGGGGAGGATAAGGATGGGGGGTTGAGGAGTGAGGTTGAGGATGGGGGGGTTGAGGAGGGAGGATGAGGAGGGAGGTTATGGAGGGAGGTTGAGGTTATGGGGGGGTTGAGGTTATGGAGGGGGGTTGAGGTTATGGAGGGGGGTTGAGGTTATGGAGGGGGGTTGAGGTTATTGAGGGGGGTTGAGGTTATTGAGGGGTCGAGGATGAGGGGGTTGAGGATGAGGAGTGGGGTTGAGGAGGGAGGTTGAGAATGAGGAGGGGGGTTGAGGAGGGTGATAAGGGAGGGGGAAGAGACACAGGGAAGGAGAGGTGAGAAGAGACACAGGAGAGAGAGGTGGGACAGAGAGGGCAGCACATTTCCCACCCTCGGCTTATACTCAAGTCACTCATTTTACCCAGTATTTTGTGGTAAAAGAGGTGCCTCGGCTTATACTCGAATATGTTACTGTTTACAAGGTTACAAAGTTTAACAAAAAATAAGCTAAAGTTGGTTATTTGTAGATATTTCAAAGTTCATGTTAACAGCAGAAGGACGTTTTGTTACACAATGTAAATGTAGCATTTCATGTAAAATATTAGTCTAGGGAGTAATCCGTTCGCCAGTTAATGGGGTCAGGAAGGAATTAATTTCCCCCTGCTTTGATACAATTGGCTACGTTTCAAGGAGGGTTTTTATGGTTTGCCTTTCTCTGGATTCAATATATATTTCGTTTAACAGTTCTTAATCTACAAGTTGCATGTTAAAAAACCATTATGTCAAGTTTACAATACTCATTAATCCAATGTTCAACTGTTCTTACATTCAAATGTTACCACTTTTACAAAAAAACACTTGAACAGTTTGTCAACAAAAAAATACAATGTTCCAAAAATAAACATGTTTAATAGAATAATTGTACTTCTTTCGACATAAGAAAAAGGTTACAAGTGTCAAATACGTATATTACTGACAAAACAAATTTACAAACATACACATCTCATTACCGTCATTTTTTGACGGGCAAGTCGCTAGTCATTAAATAGTACATGGTAAACTTTTGATCTATTGCTTAATCTTATTCAATATAAACATTTGCTAAAAAGGATTAGTTGCTTTAAGCAAGTAAATTACTATGAAAAGTTAGAATTCTAAACAACCACGCAATCTAGCTACTCTGGTTTTCTGGAATGTGTATTATTGGTTTCCACAGACAAAAAGCCCTTTATCACATTAGCCTTTAACTAGGAAAAATGCAACGAAGGCTTAGGGTCACACACAGGCCTATATTTTAGGATTTCCTTTATGTGCACTGGTGAGTCAATCAGGATGACTGAAGAAGCAATTGACTCACTTGTGCGCAGCAGGGATATCCTCAAATCCAGACCTGTGTTTGGTCCTCTATAAACGAACTTGAGCACCCCTAACTTAGATTCCACTTTATCTGGATAATGCAGACACACACCACACCCTTTCATATAATCTTCTCTCTAAAGCACCGCAGCCTAGTCACAAAAGACTAGTACTGGAGTGGGGGGCACATATTACAGTCATTAGGGTTGACAAGGAAAATACATTTATGGCAGTAAGTTTTTTTTCTGCATCATCAGCTTCAAAATTACAATATGAATATCATCAAAGCATTGATGGTGGGAAATAAATGGCACATATAGTGATACACAGGTGATAGTGTAATGAAGGAATAAGAAGAAGATGCCCATGCTGCTGCAATTCAGACTGCTAAAAAGAATAGTCTAGTGAATGTACCCTTAATCCTTTCAGCACCAACCTACCCAATCAATATAAACATCTTTAAATAACTGACAATTCAGTAACTGATAGCTCTTTTGGAAACTATTTGGCCTCTTCAGAGCTTGTAAACGTAAAACAAAGAGTATAGCTGATTTAATCCACAGGCTTGATTTTCTGATATTTTGGTAAGCAGCGAACCAAAGACTAAAAAGTTGGGACATTGTATTAAGGGAAAAAAGAAAAAAAAGTGTAATATCCTGATTAAAGTGAACGGAGAATATTTTTTTGAAAACTGTGGCACTGTTTTAAGAAACTTTGCCTATGAAAATATATATATTTGTTGTGAACTCTGTGCATTATTGACTAATTCTACTCTACTGAAGTCCCCTTCTGGATTGCTACCTTGTTGTGGTAAAGGGTACTTCAATGAAGCAGCAAGCTATACTGTTACGACCCTAGAGGCGAGGGGCCATGTGCACCTCAATTCACTCACTCTAGGATGTGCCTTTTGTGTTCAATATCAAAGCGCCTAGCAGAACACCCCTAAGACCGTGGTTCTCAACCCTCTCCACAGGACGCCACAGACATGCCAGGAATTCGACTAAAAACAGTGTGTGAACACAGGTGAGGCAATTGGAGGCTCCGTGGCCTGTTGAATACTACTTGCTTCACCTATGTTCACACACTGTTAAAACAAAATCATGGCATGTCTGTGGAGTCCTGAGGAGAGGGTTGAGAACCACTGCCCTAGGAAAACTCAGGACATCACAGGTTGCAAACTCAGCCCTAAGGCTACTGACCTATTAAAATAATAAACTATTCTTCATCCCTTTAGTTAGGATGAAATCATATAAGAAATAACATCAGACATCCTGATGCTTAGAATGCTAGTCATACTGACACTTTAGTCTGTTACATAGATATCACAAACACACAAAGAAAAAGAAAAAAAAAGGTTTCTGCAGACCCCTCATAGAGGAGGGGAGCTCCTCTATGCAAGGTCTGCAGAAACATTGGGTTTAACCCTTTGCTGTGCCACTAATACAACATGGATAAGCACAACCTGAGATCTGATAGATGTGCCTAGCATGCTGCTGTCCATAGAATCAGAGAGTTAGACACGACTGAACTACTAATTAAACTTAAAAAAAACATGTGGTTCTTGGCAGTTACTTCATTATTATAAGGAAATGCAGCCCCTACGATTGTCTTAAAAGGAATTTCTGGCACTTGAAATGCAGGGGAAATACCAAATGGATATTATTTTCCCATATTGAAAACACAGAAATATGTTGTAAGAATATATAAATTGGTATGTGCAAGCAGGCGTTAAAGTCCATCTTGAATAGTCACTGTCCCTGCTAAAATATATTGATATTTGAGGGGAGTTATTACATTTTTAATAGTTTGTCTGTTTGTGAGTTGCAAAGATTATTTAAAATCGAGAACCATTTGTAATTTCCATGACGGTTTCTTGTAGAAAAGAAAAACCCTCCAAAAAAACACCTTTTGTTCGTTTGTCTGAATACACTGTTTTTATAAAAATAAAAAAAATCTCCCAAAAGTTTTATTAGGTAGAGGCATAGAGAAAACATTGTTACATTCATACGACCAATTAATCATGATACAAATACAAAGGATGCATACATTTATATAAAACATATCAACTAAGAGTCAGATTTACCGCAACCATAGCAACCAATCCCTACTGGGAAACCCTTAGAAAGATTGTTGGGAGAGATTAAAGTGATTAAGGTTTATGTCAGGGAGATACTGTGGGGGTGAATTTAACGAAGGTCTCCAGATTTGCATAAAAATTGGCAGAGAGTCTTCTAGTATGTGGGTCAGTTTGGTTATAGCGGATTGCAGGCTAAGGGTACAGGATTTCCACTGCTTGCAATGTGGCTTTTTGATGCCATAATTATGCATTGGAAGTAGTTTGTTTTGGGAAGGTGACAGAAATATAATGGAATGACCTAGAAGGCAGACTCCTGCCTTTGCATGAAGTTGAGAGCTAAAGATGTCCAAGACTAAGGTGAAAACTTCCTTCCAAAGGCGATCCACCAGGGGGCAAGCCTACCAATATATCTCATGGCACTCCCAAAAGCAAACGAGAGCTTCCATTTATGGAGTTTTTCTGGGTGATTTAGATCCTGTGAAGAACATTTATGGAAGTCTTGAAAATGTTACTGTTAAGGGAGCCTCTGGTGAGATTCTGCCAAGAGCTTTGCCAAGTTTCTAGGTCCCAATTGTGATTAAGGTAACTTTCTCAAAGCCAAAACTACTAAGTCAGAGGTGCTCATCATAGAACGAACCAATCTTAATAGATTAGTTCTATGGCCATGATAAGCCACTATGAGAGCAACCTCTTTTAGCTCATTTGTACCCTTCACAGGGAGAAATATCCTGTAGTATATCAGTCTGGTTGCACTCAAAAGAGTGACCCAGCCCCAAAATACCAGGCAATTCTACCCTGAACAGGAGAAACAGCAAACGCAAGACGCGTTTCGGCCTTTATGGGCCTCGTCAGTGAGGTGCAGCTGAACTCCCTAAGGCACAGTGAGCAAGGGGTCCACGTCTGGAGTCCCATATTACCCTTAGGGAGACTTTCTCAAAGGTTGATATATTTTAGGCGATGTGGTGTGGGGTCTGAGATACATTTTGTCAAATAGAAGACCAATAATGCCTTTTGTGAGAGGGCCTTAGTGAAATTCTGGTAAACCAATCTGAAATCTGTTTTCCTAAGGAATATTCCATGTAATGGAGAAAAACTTTTATTCTGAAAAAAGTGAAATGTTCTATTAAAGGAATATTGAAGTGGGCTCTTGGGTAATTAAATGAAAGGATAGAGTCATCCTTGTACAATCTTAGCAGTTCATGGGATTTCCAGCAAGCTAAATAATTAATGGTGATATTTGCTGGGAATTGTAGGTGGGGGATAATTGGTGAGAGTGAGTGGAGTATTTAGGTATTAAATCTCGATTCTTATTAGCCCAAGCCCAGTGGGTAAGAGATTGTTTTATATATGGGGAGTTTAGTTTCCCTTGGTTAGATAGGGGTTTTAAAAGCCAAATGCTAGAGTACCACAAATAAGGATCCACCACGAGTTCTCAATAAAAACCCATAAGGATGGGCGGTGGGTGAAAAAGTGTGTGATTTGTATAAATGTGAGTTGTGCAGCTTTGTAGTAAAGCTTAAAATTAGGGCAGGATAAGCCTTCTTTGGATTCATGTTTAAACAAAGAAGATTTGGAGATTCCGTGAGCTTAAATTTATATGGTAAAATAAAATAGCTGGAATTTTTCAAGGTCCTTATAGTTAAGAGGAATTGGAAGTGAACTGAATAGATATGCAAGCCATGGGAGAAGATACTTTTTTACTGAATGTATGCGACTGTGTAATTAGCCTAATGAAGGTTTGAAGTATTGCAGGTGATATTCACCCGTAGATACTGGATATGGGATGTTGGCCAAATGAACTTAAAGTTTTGATGTAGGAAATCTATATCCGTGGGGTAATGAAAGGTTTAATGCTTCTGTTTTTTTCAACATTGATTTGTAATCTCAAGAATTTTCCAAATTTCTCTAGTGTGTGTAGAGGGGTGGGGACTGAGTTGGTAGGTTCGGAGAGGATATATAATAGATCATTGTCGAAAAGGCAACTTTTGAGATGGTGGTGGCCAATGTTAATACCTTTGATAGTTGGATCTTATTATTTGTGTTCTATTGCCAGGGCAAATAGTAGCAGAGAGAGCGAGCATCCCTGCCTGGTTCCACATTGAAAACCAAGAGAAACCCTCGACTCGCCAGGTAATTTTAATAACGCTTTAGAGGATCAATAATAAATATCAATCATGTTCATAAACGGGCCTTAGAAGCAAATTTTGTTAAAGCTGCATGGAGATATGGCCATTCCAGGGAATCAAAGAATTTCTCTATATGCAGGGCAAGGAGGAAAGTGGGGGAGCAATTGTGACGTGCCCAGTACAAAGTGTCTAGAACTCATCTAATGCTGTCCCCTGCTGGTCGAAAGGGTATAAAACCCACTTGATCCTTATGGATTAATCTGGGGAGGAAGTTAGCAATTCTATCTGCCATGAGCTTTGCAAGGATTTTTATGTCTCCATTCAATAGGGAGATGGGCCTGTAATTATTAACTTCAAGTGGATCTCCGCCCTCTTTAGGAAAGAATATCAGGTCTGCCTGATTAAGTTCTGGGGGGGATCAGATGGCCCTCCTGGATTTTGTTAGAGAGATTTGTTAAATTGGGGACCAGAATGTCCTTGTATTTTTTACAGTAGTGGTTTGAGAAATCGTCCGGCCCTGGGGGCCTACCCACTTTTCAGGCTTTGTATAACATCCAGGATCTCTTGTTGGGAAACCTTGCAATTAAGAGTCTCTTTTGCCTGGTTTGAGAGGAGGGTGATGTAACAGGACCCAAGGCAATTTGGGAATCTAAGTTATGTGGAGAAGAGGCGTATAGCTTTTGGAAAAAGTTGTAGAACGTTTTCTGAATGACATTGGGGCTAGTAGCAATATCTCAAGTGCTTTTTGATCTGAAAGATTTTAGATTGGGTCAGTTTCCCTTTTAGTTTTCTGGCTAGGAGAGTATTAGGTTTGTTGGCATTTGCGTAAGATTGGTGATGTGTCCATCTCAAAGCTTTCTCAGTATGTGTGGATGGTATTAAATCTAACTCTGAATGGAGTTTGTCAATCCTCCGGCAGAGGCTAATGGGAAGGTTCCTTTGGCAAAGTTTTTCTACCTCATTCAAGCTTTTTCTCACATAATCTT
>CM050170.1:173418041-173508603 GCA_027410445.1 Discoglossus pictus | reverse complement strand
ACCCCCATCCTCAACCCCCCCCATCCTCAACCCCCCCATCCTCAACCCCCCCATCCTCAACCCCCCCATCCTCATTCTCATCCTCAACCCCCCCATCCTCAACCCCCCCCATCCTCATTCTCATCCTCAACCCCCCCATCCTCATCCTCAACCCCCCCATCCTCATCCTCAACCCCCCCATCCTCATCCTCAACCCCCCCATCCTCATCCTCAACCCCCCCATCCTCATTCTCATCCTCAACCCCCCCAGGGGGGGGTGAGGATGAGGAGGGGGGGGGGTTGAGGATGAGGAGGGGGGGGGGGGTTTGAGGATGAGGAGGGGGGGGTTTGAGGATGAGGAGGGGGGGGGTTTGAGGATGAGGAGGGGGGGGGTTTTGAGGATGAGGAGGGGGGGTTTGAGGATGAGGAGGGGGGGTTTGAGGATGAGGAGGGGGGGTTGAGGATGAGGAGGGGGGGTTGAGGATGAGGAGGGGGGGGTTGAGGATGAGGAGGGGGGGGTTGAGGATGAGGAGGGGGGGTTGAGGATGAGGAGGGGGGGGTTGAGGATGAGGAGGGGGGTTGAGGATGAGGAGGGGGGGTTGAGGATGAGGAGGGGGGGTTGAGGATGAGGAGGGGGGGTTGAGGATGAGGAGGGGGGGTTGAGGATGAGGAGGGGGGGTTGAGGATGAGGAGGGGGGGTTTGAGGATGAGGAGGGGGGGGTTGAGGATGAGGAGGGGGGGAGGGAAAGACACTGTGGTAGAGAGACACGGGGGGGGGGGGGTGGAAAGAGTATAAGCAGAGGGGGGCCTTTTTAGCCTTAAAAAAAGGGCTGAAAAACTCTGCTTATACGGTAATATACTTTAACAGTGACTGCTCACTGCATGTAAGAGTCATTAGGCATCAGGGTACCAGTACAGCAATAATGGGAGACATTGAATATCAAAAACCATTTACAAGTAATAACTAAAGCAAGCAAAAACTAACAACAAAAAAAAACAACAACAGGATGCATTAGGCTTCCACCAACATTACTAGTAAATGAAATTTTGATGGCAAAAAGACAAAGACTGGGTGCTAGTAATATTCTTTAGACTTCAATATAACAGGAAAAATGGAAATATAGGAAAGAGAACCTGAAAAAAATAAAAAGTGTGACCAGTGAAATGAGAGAAAAAAAAGATGGTAGATCATAAAGGAATGATGTAACACAAAGAGTGCAGCTTGCTCTGCCACCGGACAGAATAAGCAAAAAGTAAGTAGAGATGGGAGGTGTCATTTGAAATGATCTGTAGATTATCAGCAGTAACAATAAACGTGGAGTCCAGAGCAGACTATCATTGGTAGAACAGATAACATTGTACAAGATTTTATACCTGCATCTTTTTAAAAGTGGAGAATCAGAGTCAAGAAGAGAGTAAATCACATATTATAATTGTCTAACTACGAATCGTCGTCACACTGTTTGCGTGGTCTGTACAACTTAGCGATGAGCGCCTGTGCGAGCCTCGCATAGTGAGGCAAGCCGTTAAACCCGGAGCACTTACAAGACGCGGGACTTAGACAGCATGGGGTAACAGCCAGGACGTCTGAGTGAGCTGAAACGCAAATTTAACTTGATTTAGCCGATTTTCGCCACACGAAAATCGTCTAAGCGAGGAAAAAATGGGCGCTGTAAAAAATGAAAACGAGGCTACATGACCCTGAACCGCGCAAAACACTGCAAAACGCGTAACACTTTACACATCACACTACGACCTACAAGATACACTATTACAAAAGCCGGAAAATGCCCATGAGACGCGTAACACATTAATAACATTACGACTATACAATGCCGCTTTACACAATAAACCAACGGCTTTACCTCGCGCACGCAGCCTATTTAGAATGCACAGTTCAAACATTCATTACACTTTATAGTCAGGGCACTAACACTCACAATGTATATTGTATGCAGATGCAAAATACAAACAGATTGTAAGCTCTTCTGCCTATTGCTCGCTGCATATATCAATTAGAAATAATTAAAGTATATTTATTAATTGCAGAAATAATTAATTACTACTTAACTACATATACCTCTCTCAGAGGAACAAAAGTACACCACGTGAGAGGCTCGCAATGAGTGCCAGGTCCTCACAGTATAAAACAGTTTCAATTATGTCTCAAACAGCATTCCCAAGTCGCTAGTGTGTGTATGTGTAATATATATATATATCTATATCTATCTATATCTATCTACATATACACACATATACATTATATATATATATATATATATATATATATATATATATATATATATATATATATATATACATACATATACACACACACACACACACACACACACAGTTGCAAGCAAAAGTATGTGAACCCTTTGGAATGATATGGATTTCTGCACAAATTGGTCATAAAATGTGATCTGATCTTCATCTAAGTCACAACAATAGACAATCACACTCTGCTTAAACTAACAACACACAAAGAATTAAATGTTACCATGTTGTTATTGAACACACCATGTAAACATTCACAGTGCAGGTGGAAAAAGTATGTGAACCCCTAGACTAATGACCTCTACAAAAGCTAATTGGAGTGAGGTGTCAGCCAACTGGAGTCCAATCAATGAGATGAGATTGGAGGTGTTGGTTACAGCTGCCCTGTCCTATAAAAAACACACACCAGTTCTGGGTTTGCTTTTCACAATAAGCATTGCCTGATGTAAATGATGCCTCACACAAAAGAGCTCTCAGAAAACCTACGATTAAGAATTGTTGACTTGCATAAAGCTGGAAAGGGTTATAAAAGTATCTCAAAAAGCCTTGCTGTTCATCAGTCCACGGTAAGACAAATTGTCTATAAATGGAGAAAGTTCAGCACTGCTGCTACTCTCCCTAGGAGTGGCCGTCCTGTAAAGATGACTGCAAGAGCACAGCGCAGACTGCTCAATGAGGTGAAGAAGAATCCTAGAGTGTCAGCTAAAGACTTACAAAAGTCTCTGGCATATGCTAACATCCCTGTTAGCAAATCTACGATACGTAAAACACTAAACAAGAATGGATTTCATGGGAGGATACCAGAGAGGAAGTCACTGCTATCCAAGCTAAACATTGCTGCACGTTTACAGTTTGCACAAGAGCACCTGGATGTTCCACAGCAGTACTGGCAAAATATTCTGTGGACAGATGAAACTAAAGTTGAGTTGTTTGGAAGAAACACACAACACTATGTGTGGAGAAAAAGAGGCACAGCACACCAACATCAAAACCTCATCCCAACTGTGAAGTACGGTGGTGGGGGCATCATGGTTTGGGGCTGCTTTGCTGCGTCAGGGCCTGGACGGATTGCTATCATCGAAGGAAAAATGAATTCCCAAGTTTATGAAGACATTTTGCAGGAGAACTTAAGGCAATCTGTCCACCAGCTGAAGCTCAACAGAAGATGGGTGTTACAACAGAACAACGACCCAAAGCATAGAAGTAAATCAACAACAGAATGGGTTAAACAGAAGAAAATACGCCTTCTGAAGTGGCCCAGTCAAAGTCCTGACCTCAACCCGATTGAGATGTTGTGGCATGACCTCAAGAAAGCGATTCACACCAGACAGGTGTGGTTGTTTCAAGGAGCACAATACGACAATACTTCAACAAAAATGAGCGGCATGGTCGAGTTGCCAGAAAGAAGCCTTATCCAGCGCCGATGCCACAAAAAAGACTGTTACAATGTGCCAGACAACACCTTGACACGCCTCACAGCTTCTGGCACACTGTAATTTGGAGTGACGAGACCAAAATAGAGCTTTATGGTCACAACCATAAGCTCTATGTTTGAAGAAGTGTCAACAAGGTCTATACTGAAAAGAATACCATCCCCACATGGTGGGTACTCACTGACGTTTTGGGTGTGTGCGAGCTTTAAAAAGGCACGAGAAATCTTGTGAAAATTGCTGGTAAGATGAATGCAGCCAGTTATCAGAAAATACTGGCTGACAATGTACATTCTTCTGCACGAAGGCTGCACACATGACACTCTTTGACATTTCAGCATGACAATGACCCTAAGCACAAGGTGAAGTTGACCCTCCAGTGGTTACAGCTGAAAAAAGTAAGGGTTGTGGAGTGGCCATCAGTCTCCTGACCTTAATATCATTGAGCCACTCTGGTGAGATCTCAAAACGTGCAGTTTATGCAAGACAACCAAGACTTGGCAAAATGTATCCAGGTCATGCAAAGACAAATGGGCAGCTAGACCACCAGCAAGAATTAGGGGCCTCATAGACAACTATTACAAAAAAGACTGCACACTGCCATTCATGCTAAAGGGGGCAACCCACAAATCTCCCCTGAATGCTTCATAAACTGCAAAGAAAAAGTACTTTCCGCCATATTTGGAGGGATTGTCGATTATCTCAAAACATGTAGTCTAATCTCACCAAAGTAGCATCTGAAACCCTAAACACCACAATCAAATAGACCTTTGCATCGAAATAAATGGCTACAATTTTTAATGCTGGCGGCCAAAAATTAACTGGCCAAAAAATGGAAATCATCTGAATTAATCAAACAAGACATAATAAACAGAATAAATAATATAATGATTTACAAAAGCTTGACCCACACCCTTAAAAAAAAAAAAAAAAAAAAAATGATATATATATATATATATATATATATATATATATATATATATATATATATATATATATATATATATATATATACACATATATACACATATATACACATATATACACACACACACACACACACACACACACACTAGAAGTCTGGGGAAACTGGATAAATTCAACCTATGCGATCGCTAGAACTTAAAATTTAACTAATACCTCACCTCTCACAAACATGTTCCAAAAACTAGCATACCTTGAGCTCCGGTGTAGACCTCAAACCTTATAACAACCTTTCCACTACAATTCCAACAACAGGTAGAAAGCATTGTATAACTCAGAGGAAAAGTGTCTTTACTATTGTTTATGCTTATTTGGATTTTGTTGAAAAAGGAAAATGGATTTGGAAAAGTCACAATGTTTTCTTCTGTTTTACACAATTAAGAAACCAATACTGTATATAATACATAAATCTACTCTTTGACATACATATCAGATTTGCTACATATAATACATAAACGTACTCTTTGACCTGCGTGTCAAAATTGCTATATCTAAATGAAACAGACTCTTGTGACCATAAAAATATTTGAAAAGTAAAAATGTGGTTATCGCTGCTAAAAATTCAACAGATTATAAACATGTTACTGAACAGGGTCACATTTTTGGAAATGGTGTGTAAACAACAGATATACAGAAAAAATATGGTCAACTTGAAGTGTTAAAACAATCACAGATCATTGGCATTTTCAGGTTGCAGATACAGATAATAAATAAACCTTCTTTAAATAATTATATACCGTATATACTCGAGTATAAGCAGAGTTTTTAAGCCCTTTTTTTAAGGCAAAAAAGGGCCCCCTCGGCTTATACTCTAGTCACTCTCCCCCCCATGTCTCTCTAACTCCCCCGCGTGTCTCATACCCTCCCCCCTCCTCAACCCCCCCTCCTCCACCTAAACCCCTCTAAATACCTCCCCCCTCTCCCCTCACTTACCTGCTTGTGCTCCGGCCTCCGCTACTTTAGGTTGAGGGGGGTTGAGGTTGAGGATAGGGGGGTTGAGGAGGGGGAGTTGAGGTTGAGGATGGGGGGGCTTGAGGAGGATGAGGAGGGAGGTTGAGGATGAGGAGGGAGGTTGAGGATGAGGAGGGAGGTTGATTATGGGGGGTTGAGGAGAGAGAGGATGAGGATGGGGGGTTGAGGAGAGAGAGGATGAGGAGGGAGGATGAGGAGGGAGGTTGAGGATGAGGAGGGAGGTTGAGGATGAGGAGGGAGGTTGATGATGAGGAGTGGGGTTGAGGAGGGTGATAAGGGAGGGGAGAAGAGACACAGGGAAGGGAGAGGGGAGAAGAGACACAGGGAAGGGAGAGGGGAGAAGAGACACAGGGAAGGGAGAGGGGAGAAGAGACACAGGGAAGGGAGAGGGGAGAAGAGACACAGGGAAGGGAGAGGGGAGAAGAGACACAGGGAAGGGAGAGGGGAGAAGAGACACAGGGAAGGGAGAGGTGAGAAGAGACACAGGGAAGGGAGAGGTGAGAAGAGACACATAGAGAGAGGGGTACACAGAGGGCAGCACATTTCCCACCCTCGGATTATACTCGAGTCACTCATTTTACCCAGTATTTTGTGGTAAAATGGGTGCCTCGGCTTATACTCGGGTCGGCTTATACTCGAGAATATACAGTATATTTTTTCCCATGAATTACTGCTCTGGTTTGTCATCTTGTTTGATAACCACAGATAGCAACCCATTCTGAATATTTTATGAACAATTTCCTACCTGTTCCTGGAGCAAAGCAAGGTGTTTCGCCCTTTCATCTTCAGAATCAGAGGAAGAGCTGTCGTCAGACGAGCTGCAACTGCCACTTTCATCAGATGAAGGTTTGTATCTTTCAGTTATTGTTTGAGATGGAGGAGCAATCTCATGTTCATCAGGTATTTTAGCAAACATCATTTCAAAGACATCCTAAAGAATGAACCATTTAAAAATAAAATTAAAAAACATAATTTCTCCACTATAAAAAGCCAATCAATCCAAGACAGGGCCCACCACTCTGTTAGCGCATTACAAATTATTATTATCCTTTTATTTGTAATGCGCCAACATATTCCATAACACTATACAGAATAATAATAATCATCAATGCTTAAACCAGATATTAAACAAATATATACATATTTACATTTAAAAGATGCTAGGTCAAGCCAAACCTTTAGACACAAATATTTTGACTTCTATATTAGGATTCAAATCTTATAAAGTTAAATAGATATCAGAACATACCTGTAATTTTCTAGCCATGTTGACAACATCACTTTCTGGTGGATTATACTTATAACAATTCATGAACATTAATCTAACATCAGAAGCAAATTCCCATGTGTCCTTATACTGTCCATTCTCCATTTTAACCTAACAGAAAAAGAAAAGAAAAGGCTTTGTTATTACTAAAATTATAAAATGTATGTATATATGAAATCAAATACTAAACCAACTGCAATGACTAGTGTAGCTTGTGCTAGGTCCTTATGATAATTCAGAACTACTATTGCCTTGATCACCTTAGTATGTATACATTGGTTAGGTTAAAAGGCAGCTTCATATTAAAAAAAAAAAAAGAAGAAGAAAGAAAACAAATGCTAGCAGTGCTTTATACCACTTAGCTATAACCACAAAATGTTTTCATGAATTATACATTTTAAACTACTTTTAAAAGGACCCCAAAATCGTATTGCGGTGTGTATTTTTTAAGCTAGTCTTTAAAAGAGTTTGGAAAAATGACTACAAAAAAGTGGCTAGTTCAATGTATAAAGTGCTAGAATGCCACAGGCTGTGGTTTAGTGACTAAATGGCTGCTACGCATGGTTGTAGCCTTAACCATATGAGGTCAAATGAATATGTTATACATACAGATTATACCCTTATAGGGATGGACTACTATTTCACATTTTATGTTGGTTTTAAAATTATACTAATTATACTAGGCTTTAGCTACTCTGCAAGGTGTAGCATAGAAATAGCTTGCTTTGCACTGGTGTTCCCTTATTTGTGTGTGGCTTTACGGTCTTCAGTTCTCTATTGTTGCATCTCCATGTTATTTTGGTACCTTTGGTTAGAATAGGGTCTCTATTATATTGATAGAGTTTTGAGCTGAATGATCTTTAAGCCAGTTAGGTTGCTGCTGAGGTAGCATAACATGATTCTTCCCACTTTTTTTGAATTATCAGGTAGTTAAATTCTTGGCCAGATGGTTAGTGTTTCAAGCTCATTTTTGGGAAATCTTGCCTGTAACTAGCATACTATAGGGATACATTTTAGCTTTTCTTCAAGACCCACCAGACAGGCCATGATTTAGGTAAAAAAAAAAAAAAATGAATACACAGGTGAAGAAATTTGACGCTCCACAGTCTTTTAAATACTAGTTGTCTCACCTTTGATCACCATTTTTCACCTAACTCATGGCCTTTCTGGTGGGTCTTAAGGAGGGGCGTGTGACCTTGAGGAAAAAAAAAAACAACTAAAAACGCTCTTGCTACATGCTGGCCTCCACATCACCCGTCTATCGCCACTCAAATCCATAATGAACTCCTCCACTAGACTCCTCTACCACACTCAACATATATGCAGAACCTCTCGTATGTCACTCCACTGGCTTCCCTCGGCCATCAGAAAAAAAAAGAAAAAAACTAATGAATTAAATAAATTAAAGCCGTCAAGAGAAGAAAAAAAAAAAAAAAAAAAAAAAGCACCCTGTATCTCTGCTCTGGTCTCAAAATACTCCTATAACTGCCTTCTTCTCCCTGCTAATGATCTTCTTCTTTCCTGCTCTTTTATAATCTCCACTCACTCTAGCCTTCAGGACTTTTCTTGTGCTGCCCCCATTCTTTGGAACTCCTTGCCTTGCTCCGTCAGGTTATCTTCATGCATCAAAATCTTCAAAAACTCACTTAAATGCATCTGTTTAAAGAATCTCATCATCTTCAGCTTTCAACATGCACAAAGTATCCATCACAAATGGATTGCATCCTTAACCTTTGGATTGTAAGTTTTTATTCTTGTTAGGTGTTCTTGGAACAAGCACCATGTACATTTGGCTTTAAGCTCAGAGCCATCCATTCTTTTGCAATCTATTAAATTGTTCTGCCTTGTACTTCACCCCTATATAGTGCTAAGGAATGTGTTGGTGCATTAAAAAAAAAAAAAAGTATGAGAAGGAGGATGATAATAATAATAATAATAATAAAACCTCCCCACAGATATTGGATTATTGTCCCACTAAAATAACAGCAATATGAACAGAAACACATTAAATTATTCCATACCACTTTAACGTAAAAATTGTATGTATTGTAACAGGATTAAATGTTCTAGATTTTACCAGGAATGTAATTTACTTGTATGTATTTTGTTTTAACCTGCCCAATGTAGCGTAAGCAGACACAGCAGCATAACTGCACCTCAATAAAACTTTCTATAAAAAAGATAAGTTAATGAAGGCACTTAGTTTTTTTATTGTTTCAAGTAAAAATATAATTTTTTCCAGCAAAAAATGCTTACAAATGATGGCAGCAACTCTGTGGGCTAGCACCTACAATGTATCATGATCGCAAGAAAATACTTCATCAGATGCAAACTATACACATTGCTACAGCATTGCAGCCATTTTATGTAAGCCTTTTTCATCAAATAAAGTCTAATTTATTTATTTATTTTTATTTGGAGCAGGCCCTTCCCTTTCACAAGCACGCAGCTACCACCATAACTTAATTTTGAATACCATTTCATATATTTCTGTTTATTCTACCTATTTAAAGTTTTAAAAATCTGAACATACTGATGCCCCTTCAGTCACAGTTACAAATTCATTTACCACATCACTGAAAAGATTAACTAAAAACGCATGTTGTGCTATCAATCACAACCTTCCCCCATGGAGCCTCACACAGCTCGTACTGCACTCAGCATTCTGATAATTACCCACGCAACAGTCAGTCTGCAGCAAAGACTGCATGTCCACTAAGATTATATAAACTTTAGATTTTTATTAGTGTAATAAAAAAAACAAAAAAAAGATCATTTTAACATACAATATTGTGCTCTTTCACACCATGAAGAGCTTACAATAACAAGGAATTTCTTGGTTGCATACAACTCCTTTCTGCTATAGCAGAAGCAAAACTAGTATCTGACGTGGCATCAATAGGTTGTGATTGTTAAGGCTTTCCATAGGTAGAACAAGCAGAGGTATAAAATGGTGTTCAAAATATACAATTATTGGACAGTTCACCACCTGTGAAGCATGTAGTTAAGCTTTACAAATTAGTCAAAATGTACTATATTATTCACAAATTCTAAAAATCCTATTCCACAAACTCAAAAAGGCAAGTGCAATGTAAACTTTTAGAGGCAAACTGGATATTGAGTAAACATTAAAAAAAAAAAAAAAGTGGTCAAGAATGTGTATTTGGGTGCTTGAATTATTACTTTAAAAAAAAAAAAAAACACAAAAAAAAGTGAGACTTACTCTGATCATTCCAAGATCCATGGGGTGGTGTACCAGGTCACCATAGTCAAGCAGGCCAAGATCTGCAGGGTCTGCAGACTTATAAAAGGGCCAGGCATACACTGCATGCTTTTTTGACAACATCTCATTAAGGATATTATTACAATGTTTTAGTTGTTGAGACAGTCCTTGTTTTTTGAGAACTGAAACAAACTGCTGAGAATCTGGAAGATCTCGCATTGGGACTTCACCTGGTGTGACTTTTTCCGGTTTAGTGGATATTTTTGTTAGCTTTGGTTCAACAAAGGTTGGAGAAGATTCACAGCTGGTTGGAATGAGTGATACGGTAGGAGTAGTTGTATCTGCTTTCCTTTTGATACCTTTCTTAATCTAAAATACATACATGGAAATGAAAGTAAAACACCCTCCATCATGGTCATTGAAATCAGAGTATTCTCAATATGTTTATGGTAACACAACCTTGTAAGTTCACATGTCTAACTAAAGTTTACTTGAAACACTGTCTGAAGTTTGGCTTACTACAAGTGATAAACCATTTTGTGAATTATATAATACCATCTACATCTTACAAAGCCCAAAATGCTGAAATGCCATTATGTTAGGACACAAGTCAAAGTGTCAAAAATAAAAAATAAAAATAAAAAAATAAATAAAAAAAAAAGAAAATTTTTAATACATGAAAAATAAAGCAAAACATTAATCTCTGCATATTCACTGTGTACTAAAAACAGGTTAAAAACAGGTTAGAAATATTATAGCAGATATTACTTTTCATTTTTCACCAATTTAGCATGTTACAAGGTAAATCACCATTGACTCCAAAGGCTTAAAAAAAAAGTACCGTATATATACAGAGTATAAGCCGACCCGAGTATAAGCTGAGGCACCTATTTTACCACAAAATACTGGGAAAACTTAGTGACTCTAGTATAAGCCGAGGGTGAGAAATGTGCTGCCCCCTGTGTCCCTCTGGTGTCCCCAGTGTCCCTTCCCCTGTGTCTTTCCTTCCCCCTCCCTTATCACCCTCCTCATCCTAAACCCCACCCTTATCACCCTCCTAACCCCCCTCCTCATCCTAAAGCCCCCTCCCTTATCACCCTCCTAACCCCCCCCCCCTCATCCTAAACCCCCCTCCTCACTGTACTCCTCTACTTACCTCCCCCTCACTTAACTTCCATCTGCAGCTGCCCCTCCGGGCTCCTTCCGGCTGCGTCTTGACCCTGCCAATGCTAATGACGTGACGCGCATGTCACGTCACGTCATTAGCATATGCCGGTTCCTAATGCAGACGGAAGGAGCGCGGAGAAGTGGAGGAGCAGCTGCAGATAGAAGCTAAGTGAGGGGACAGGGAGAGGGGGAGGTAATTACAGGGATAAAGTGAGGAGGGGGGTTTAGGATCAGGAGGTTTAGGATGAGTATGGGGGGGTTTAGGATGAGAATGGGGGGAGGATGATAAGGGAGGGCGAGGGAAAGAGACACGGGGGGGGGGGGGGGGGGGGGGACACTGGGGTGGTGACTCGAGTATAGGCCGAAGGGGTCCTTTTCAGCCTTAAAAAAGGGGCTGAAAATTCTCTGCTTATTCTCGAGTATATACGGTATATGGAAGTTCCATGGATTAGGAATCCATCTGACAATAGAAATTCAGTAGTGTACACAATCTTTTTTACATGAAAAATAATTCCAAAAACAATCATTAATAAAACTGCAAACATTTCTTCAGGTTTCTGGCATGTGAATTTGAGAAGGAAGACCCCTGAAAATCTAAACTAAATTAGAGATTTGTAGTCTTGTTCCCATCACACACCTCTCTCTCCTCCCTGGAACGAAGCAGCTCACACACACACACCTCTCTCCCAAAAGACGACAGCAACCCCTCTACTGGAGCAGCATTGCTGCTCATAACGCACCCCTCTCACTCTGGATCCCAGCAGCTCGTTGGCTGGAAAAGCATAGCTGCTCTGGATCTCTACACTGTGCTTTGGTTGGTTGGAAGGTTAATATAGGATTAAAAACTGTTTGGAGGCAGTTTTTCTACTGGTTTTAGTACATGGTTCCTATGTAGGCCCCTTTGGAGGGTCATAAACCATTTTTTTTTGTTAAATAAAATAAATCTGTATGTTTATAGAATGAATCAATCTCATGTGTGTTTCTGATATAAGCAGCATGGATTAGATTAAAACAGGAAAACTTCCATTTACCTTTAAACATTGCTACAAGTACATACAAGTAGCATGAAATAGCAGGATTATTGTGAAAAAAAGAACATGTGTATTATAGTCTTGTATAACATGCATGCATATTTGAGTTTTGCAATGGAGGAAAATAATTGACCAATATAGGCATGTTTGATTTAATTGCCTGCTATTACACCTTCAAATAGCTTCTTATAAATACAGTTGCAAACCGTTTATATTTGTGTAAATATAGTACAGTACAAAACAGTGCCATTCGATCATATTTGCGGATTTGTGTCAGATAAGCCATTACCTAGTTTGCAAACTAATAACAATCTCCTTCCCACTCAATTCATAAAGAGAGGAGCTATAATGTCCTAACATTAGCTATAGGTTTTAATTAGGCATTAATAAAAATAATATTCAATGATAAAGCCAAAAAAAGAAATATTTAACGTTGTATTGTAAGCTCAGAAGTTTAAAAAGGAAGATTAAAAACACTTTAAAAACAATGGAAAAAAGAAAAGACTCCTCTAGAAGTGAAGCATATCACTACTTCTCAAACAGTGTATAGAGATATATGCTTTCTCTTTACTCATAAAGGATATGTAATATTCCACTGAAGGTAACTCAATACCAAAAGTATCCAACGTCTGTTATATCCACCTTATAATAAGGAATTTTGTGCAGACATTTCTATGATGGAATTATAAGAGATAGTATGGTATAAAACAGGCACTATTTAGGAAGTCAATAGGCAGCCACAGGCTATAGGAGGTTACATTTTGAAATTACAATCCCATATTTGTCATATAGGAGTTATGTCACAATCCTAATTCAGAACATCTATTACCCACCTACTGGTCTATGTAAAGTACTATTGTTTAGTTAGTGGAATAGACCCTATTGTGGGCTATAGTTTCTTTATTATTCCTCTATTTTACTGTGAAGATGTTCAGTCATGGATCACATAGCTTGTGCTGTCTCCCTATTGCTTCTGAAGGCCTAAAAATTGGTCTTAGATACTTTTAAGAGAACCATACTCTGTGGTATATTAGTTATCTAACTAGTGCCATGCTTCTTGCTCAAAACGCTAATGCTGCAGGCCTTTGAGAAAGACGTCACAGCACGTAGAAAGACGTCACAGCACGTTGAAACGCGTCAGGCATAGGCGTATACACGCACGCGTGCGTCATCACGCACGACGCTGTCCACGCAAACTAGGAAGTAAAAACCACGCAGCATTAGCGTTTTGAGCAAGAAGCATGGCACTAGTTAGATAACTCATCTTCCATTGTTTTTAAAGTGTTTTTAATCTTCCTTTTTAATCTCGTTGTTGTTACTTTGATATTAATAAACTTGTTGGCCAAATTGTAAATATACCCAGATTATTTTTCTATTTAAATCAGTGGAAAACACTACAAGGGAATCACCTCCCTAGGACCTGATATACTTAAGCTCAGAAGTTTACATAAAAGTAGGTTGTGTAAACAAGAGGTGCTACACTGTTTTTTGTAGATTAAGGTATAGAAAAATACTTTATACAAATAATTTTTTTTTGTCACTGCATTTTTGTAATTGGTAATCATGAGTCAATTCAGTGGCAACCTCCATCAGTGTCCATCCTGCCACATGTATGCACAGTTTGGAGCAGATGATCTAGAGTCCATACCTCTGTGGACAGGTGTGAGCATGTTGTGTCTCTTAAAGCTCAAATTAGAAGAAAGAATGGGTGGGCCATTGAACACAGTTTAGCTGGTCCTAGCATGGAGGGTGAAGCTGGGGCTAGTGATGATGTTCAGAGAGGTAGCTGGTTTACAGTTATAAAAGGGAAGCATATTTAACCAGTTCTGAGTTGGCAAACACAAACAGATTGCCATTCCTGAATGGACTTCCAAACAGTTTCACTCAATGTCAGATAGAGCTGTTCCCTCGAACAGCCGGGAGAACAGTTCTACTGCAGGTGTGAGAGGGCAGGTTAAGCAGAGAAGCAGACAGGTTTTGGTGGCAGGGGACTCAATTATTAGGAAGGTAGACAAATTGTGGATTGTGTAGATAAATTGATGGGAGTGGCTGGAAATTAACCAGTGGTCTTGGTACATATGGATACCAATGACAAAGTAGATGGAGTGTCCTAAATAATGATTTTATAGAACCAACAAACCATCTTAGGCCAAGGGCCTAATTCTAAGGCTATGGTCAAAAAGATATTTATGGTGAAACTACTGATAATGTTGAATCCTTGTGAGTTGAAAAAAATAGTGGAGGAACAAATCCTAAAAAAAAATACAATAAAAATATATATTTGTTGGAATAGGATATAAACCCTCAAATATAATTGAATGTGATGGATTGCAATTATTACTACAGCCAGGAAATGCAGCTAAGCATGGTCAAGTTCTAATAAAAAGGGAACTGCTAACTACCCTGAAATAAACTGCATGAATGAGACCAGCAGTTTAGGCTATCTTGGATTTAGTCATCATGATTAAGATTGATACAATATCAAATGTTGAACTAGGAGAACCTTTGTTCTTTTTAACTCAATCTCAGATTAGCCTGTGTTGTGATTTCCCAAAAGTTGTAAGGGATCAACAAAAACTCAAATTTTTAAAAAAAGGGTAAATTTTAAAGGATTAAGGTCAGCACTACATTGTATAGACTGGGACAAAAAATCTGACAGGTAAAAATACGGAACATAAAAATGGACAATATGCAAATCCTTACTAAAGATACATATTTGGCACCAAGTATAATTTGGAAACAAACAGTAAAATGAAGTAAATCACATCTGATGTGGCTTCACAATGAAAAGAAGAAAGAAGAAAGAAAAAGAAAGAAAGAAGGCAACTTGTACAGGAGTACAAGAAAACACCAAGGCTTGCAAAAGAGCTATTCGACAGAAAATGAAAAAATAATTGCAAAAGGACAGTAAGAAGAACCTTAAAATTATTTATTTAAATATATTAATGGGAAGAAAGCCAGAGGGAAGCTATAGGAACATTACAATGTGAAATAGGCTAACTAATAAATTGTGACCAGGAAAAAGGCAGATTAGTTAAAATAAGTTTTTTTTCTTCTGTATACATAAAAGGAGGTACCAGTGGTTGGGAAATTTTAACAAAATGGGGCTATACTACAATCATCAAATAACTGGTTAATGCAGGGAGAAATTCAAAAAAGGTTAATAAAGCACCCAGGTACTGAACGAACTGAGTTCTGTAATAGCCAAATCATATCAAACTCTTCAAGACTCACTCCCAACTGGGTCACTACCAGATGACTGGAGAAAAGCAGATGTCATAACTTTGATGGATTCGCTATTGCTCCCTTAAGTAACGTATAGACCAGTAAGCCTCACTTCTGTTACAGGAAGTTTTTGGAAGTGTTAATACAGTATACGAGAATATGTCTATTTGAACAAGACTATACATAGGAATCAACACAAATTTATGAGGGATAGGCCATGTTCAACAAATATGAATTAGTTTCTATGCAGAGGTAAGTAGGAACTTGGATCAAGGGAAATCCATGGATATAGTATCTTTGGATCTTTACAAAGGCTTTTTAAACAGTGTCACATGGGAGACTATTGTGCAAATTAAGGGATACAGGAATTGCAGTAAATATATATACTCATGGATTGAGAACTGGCTAAAAAAAAAAATGATAGGAAGCAAAGTGTTTTAAATGGCACATACTCCGATTGGACTAATGGTTCAGTATTGCGTCCCTAAGGGATTGGTAATGGTTCCTAAGGGCTTAGTATTAGGTCCTCTCATTTTTAACCTATTTATTAATGACCGTGTCATCAGCAAAAATGAAGACAATACTGTCAAGTCAAGTACTACTAAGTTGTGCAAGGTAATAAATCAGAATTTGGTGTTCTTTCACTGCAAAAGGATCTACATAAATTAGTGAAATGAGTAACTAAATGTCAGATTTAATACCAATAAAGTTATACATTTAGGAAGCAAAAATATTCATGCAATTTATTGTCTTAAATGGAACAAATCTAGGGGTATCCGACACAAAGGGATTTGGAGTGCTTGTGGACAACTGCTTATGAAAACATACTCAATGCCAAGCAGCATCTGCAGAGCCAAATAAAATATTAGCATGCATTAAGAATGATATAGAAGCAAGGGAAGCAAACATAATTCTGCCACTATACAAATCCCTAGTACACCCTCATTTGGAATTAATCAAATATTTTTAGGCATCACATCATAAAAATTGCATTATTAGAGCTATAAAAGGAGCAACAAACTAATAAGAAGAATGGAGGGACCAAGCTATAAAGAAAGACTAACCAAATTAAACTTATTTTCGCTTGAAGAAAAAAAAGATGGTGTCTACAAGGGCATATGATTACCTTATACAGGGAGTGCAGAATTATTAGGCAAGTTGTATTTTTGAGGATTAATTTTATTATTGAACAACAACAACCATGTTCTCAATGAACCCCAAAAAATCATTAATATTAAAGCTGAATATTTTTAGAAGTAGTTTTTAGTTTGTTTTTAGTTTTAGCTATTTTAGGGGGACATCTGTGTGTGCAGGTGACTATTACTGTGCATAATTATTAGGCAACTTAACAAAAAACAAATATATACCCATTTCAATTATTTATTTTTACCAGTGAAACCAATATAACATCTCAACATTCACAAATATACATTTCTGACATTCAAAAACAAAACAAAAACAAATCAGTGATCAATATAGCCACCTTTCTTTGCAAGGACACTCAAAAGCCTGCCATCCATGGATTCTGTCAGTGTTTTGATCTGTTCACCATCAACATTGCGTGCAGCAGCAACCACAGCCTCCCAGACACTGTTCAGAGAGGTGTACTGTTTTCCCTCCTTGTAAATCTCACATTTGATGATGGACCACAGGTTCTCAATGGGGTTCAGATCAGGTGAACAAGGAGGCCATGTCATTAGATTTTCTTCTTTTATACCCTTTCTTGCCAGCCACGCTGTGGAGTACTTGGACGCGTGTGATGGAGCATTGTCCTGCATGAAAATCATGTTTTTCTTGAAGGATGCAGACTTCTTCCTGTACCACTGCTTGAAGAAGGTGTCTTCCAGGAACTGGCAGTAGGACTGGGAGTTGAGCTTGACTCCATCCTCAACCCGAAAAAGCCCCTCAAGCTCATCTTTGATGATACCAGCCCAAACCAGTACTCCACCTCCACCTTGCTGGCGTCTGAGTCGGACTGGAGCTCTCTGCCCTTTACCAATCCAGCCACGGGCCCATCCATCTGGCCCATCAAGACTCACTTTCATTTCATCAGTCCATAAAACCTTAGAAAAATCAGTCTTGAGATATTTCTTGGCCCAGTCTTGACGTTTCAGCTTGTGTGTCTTGTTCAGTGGTGGTCGTCTTTCAGCCTTTCTTACCTTGGCCATGTCTCTGAGTATTGCACACCTTGTGCTTTTGGGCACTCCAGTGATGTTGCAGCTCTGAAATATGGCCAAACTGGTGGCAAGTGGCATCGTGGCAGCTGCACGCTTGACTTTTCTCAGTTCATGGGCAGTTATTTTGCGCCTTGGTTTTTCCACACGCTTCTTGCGACCCTGTTGACTATTTTGAATGAAACACTTGATTGTTTGATGATCACGCTTCAGAAGCTTTGCAATTTTAAGAGTGCTGCATCCCTCTGCAAGATATCTCACTATTTTTGACTTTTCTGAGCCTGTCAAGCCCTTCTTTTGACCCATTTTGCCAAAGGAAAGGAAGTTGCCTAATAATTATGCACACCTGATATAGGGTGTTGATGTCATTAGACCACACCCCTTCTCATTACAGAGATGCACATCACCTAATATGCTTAATTGGTAGTAGGCTTTCGAGCCTATACAGCTTGGAGTAAGACAACATGCATAAAGAGGATGATGTGGTCAAAATACTCATTTGCCTAATAATTCTGCACTCCCTGTATAAATAAAGGGTCAATAAAAAAAGTGAACAAAATAAAATTAAAATTCCACCTTAAAGAGAAGGGTTCTTCATCGTAAGGGTGGATAAACTGTGAAATTCTCTACCAAAAAGAGGTTGTTACATTGGCTTTGATAAATAATTTCAAATAGTTGAATATATATTTTTGAATAAATAGAATGTGACAGGATGGGTGTTTAATCCTATCTTGCCATCCCATTCATAACGGAGTGCTCACTGTTCTCTGGCATCTGCCAGTCCTTCCTCTACTGTCAAAAGACCTCTCAACAGAGTCCCGTGCAAACCTGTGACCCCCATTACCTAGGGATCTCCGATAATATACTTTATTAAAATCCCTGGGAAAAATCCACACATGACTTGGGGCTATTTACATGCCAAATCACCACACACCAGAACAGATTATTACGCATTAAAGCAATAATGAAGAACATGGTTATACAACATGGCTTTTCCTGAAATTAACCTTCTTTGAAAGGGTATTAAACTTGTCAGGGCTGTGCAAAGGGGTCCCCAGAACCCACCCGTGACATAAGACATTCAGGGTTGTACTAGATACCTGGAGGAGGAGGAGGAATATTGGTCCACAGAGGAATCCGGTTGCTATAGCCTCCAGAATAACATTTAAAATCATGACCCTAATGTAAAACACCCTGAACAATAATGCACCCTCTTATTTATCTGCTTGTCTCTAAATACTCTAACTGTCCTCATTGCTCTGCTAATGACCTTCTATCCTTCTCTCAACATCTTCCCTCACTGCCACCTTCAGGACTTCTCATGTTGCCCCTATTCTTTGGAACTGCTTATCTTGCCACACTAAACTCTCCTTCTACCCCAAATCCCTCAAAACCTCAATAAAAAAATTGGGGGTGGAGTAGACTGCCATAATGGAAAGCTGTATTTCACTGAACTCCAAGAGGAAAGCTCATAGTCTGCTTAAAATCAGATTCTCCCTCAACATATTATCAACAGGTTTCCCGACACGGACTAGAACTGAACCATACCAATATTTTTGCAGAAATATAGGCACTTGGCATTTGCAGGGTGAGGTCTGGGTGCTGTACAACTGGAGCCAATTTCTCATGTGGCCATCTCCTAGCTGCTCCTTGAAACTGAGTGAGAGTGGTGCAGAGAAGAGAGGGGCGGGCGGCAGTGAACCCATTTGGTTAGTGCTCCGGACAGCCTCACAGGAGTCCCCATGGTGGTGAGATTATGACTGTGGGTCTTAGCTTTTGAGGGGTGGAAATGGGTTGTGGAAGTTCCTGTGGGCATAACTTGCTGCCGGCAGAGGGGTCTGATATAGACACCCGGAGTTCTCCCCTGGGAACATGACAACACCCAGTGAAGGGGTGACCCGTGTGCTCACAAATTATTTATACTCTGAGCGGTGTCACTCATTCATCTCTCTTCCTTTTCTTTCTGTCCCTCACGCCATGTTATCCCATTTTCTTGCAGTGCCAAGTCTTCCCTGCAAACCGAGGCCTACTACCTCTGTGAGGCCCTGAGAGCAGCATACAACACCAGTAGGTATGGCGTAAGACTTTGGAAGTTGTCCCATCCATGGAGCCAATATCTTTTTTAATATTACTACTGTATGTGTGTTATTATATATGGGGACATAGATTTATTTTGACTATATTTTTAAACCCACACAACTGTTTGCTATTTCCTGCATGGCTCCCCCCCCCCCCCCCTCCCTTTCCCACTACTGGCTTCCATAATCTCCTCCTACTCATGTTATGGATCAGGATCTACAAGAAAATGCATTTTAGGTTTGCCCTACTCATACATTTTCTCTTTTCAGTATTACGTAACCTTATTAACAATGTTGATTATTGGAGACTCTAAGATGGAGAATTTGCCACTTCCGCATACAAGATGTCGGCAGCACTACTTCCGGTCTGTTGAGGGTCATGATGACAACCACACCTTGGACACAAGAAGGAGAACGCCATCTTCCCTTTGTCTTAACCTTCTGACCAATGAGAGAAAGAAAGACTCATCCCACTGTGGGATGACATCTAGAGACTCCTTAATGCGCTAACACAATGCCTTGTTGAGATTCCGTAAAAGCAGACATCACAGAACCAATGAATTACCGAATAAACCTGATGTTTTGCTTAGTTGCAACATTTATCTGATTGTTAAATGTTATATATAGCAGCTGATTCAATAAACAGTAGGCGAGAGAAAGCTTTATACCAGAACTCTGTGTTGGTGTATTATTTCTCTAAGGTGTGCACACTATCTGTATATTGGTAATTTGGCCAGGGACAGATATCTCCGAGAACTATTTTAGTTTTCTCCAAAACACTCACAGGTCTCAAGTCTTTCATGTCTCCTAAATTATCTGTCTCATTCCTCTTTCTTCCTGTTCTTTCTGTCCCTCACGGCATGGTTTTCCCATTTTCTTGCAGTGCCAAGTCTTTCCTGCAAACAGAGGCAGACTACCTCTGTGAGACCCTGAGAGCAGTTCCCTCCCTCACGCTCTGATTCAGTTTTAATTTATAGAAAAAAGAAATCATCTGACTTTCCTACTTTCAGATTATATATATATATATATATATATATATATATATATATCTCACCACTAGGGGTCAGATAACATATTACATACTAGAGCCTCTCATCTCAGATCCCTCAAACTAATTAAAAATCTAACTTTCACTTTATTCCTGACCCTTGTTATTCCTTATCTGTTACACTTCCCCAAGTCTATGCCCCTTTCATGCACTTTAGATTGCAAGTAGTAAATTTCCAGTCTTGTAGGGTGCTTTGGGAAAAAAGCACTTTCTGCAAAGATTCTAAACTCAAAAACAGGGCCCCTCATTTTCTGCTTTTGTTAATATTGTATTTTTCATGTTCTTTATCCCCTGTACAGCGCTACAGAATATGTTGGCGCGATACAAATCAACGGTAATAATAATAATAAATTAAGCCTGCATTGGGACTGAATTTTGAATTGCTGCAAAGTGCTTATATAATCACCTTATTTCATAATTCCCAGTTCATCTATTTGCTGCAGATACTTGTATAACAACATCAATAACTCTATTGCCACCTGGTGGCCCATTGTGAGAACATACAGCTCAGAGCAGTCAGTCAGAATTAAGCTGTTCATCACCAGTCACTCCAACGCTGGTGTAAAAACTTAATTTAATTATGTAAAGACACCCACCCCTCCCGACATAGGGACATGCACATATTTCCAAAAGTTATACAACTGTTAGAAAGAAAAGAGAGAAAAAAAAAGGGAAAAAAAGTAAAAGTAAGCAAAAAAAGATAAAGAGTAAACAAAGCATAGAAAGAAAAAGGGGAAAAGAAAAAAAAAAAGAAGAAAAAAGAAAGGGAGCAAATCTAGTTTAAAAGGAGATGGCTGGAGTCTCAGCAAGATGTAATACAAAAGGACAAGATTATTGTACACCAAAACCCAACATGAAATATCTCTCTCACTCATTAAAGGTGGAAAAAGTTCTGAAATGATTTATCTTTGTCTCGTTTTTTTACAGCACAGAAACCTGTCATTTTAACAGGGGTGTGTAGACATTTTATATTTCCACAACACAGGCTGAGATCCCGCTCCATGATGATAGCCAGTAAGCTTGAAAACCGCTGTACATGGATTGGATACTCAGCCTGTGTTTATTCCAACCTTGGCTTTAAGCTTATGCATGCTGTATTACACAGCTTTAATGCAAAGGGAGCCATGTTTGATAATGGCTACGGAATGAAGAGCGAGGCATTTGTGGACATATTTGTGTGTCCCAGCTCAACTTCCCAGAATGCAGTGTAATAACTGTTTTTCTCGGAACTCTGAGCTGGAAGCAGGTTTTTTAACTTGCTTTAGACATTCAAATGTGAACACAGATGTACTTTTTATTTACTATACATACATACATACACACACAGCAATTGTTTCATGATGGTGGGCTAAGAGTGATAGAAGCCCTCCACCGTACAAAGTACAGTAGTACAAATAAGGAATAGTACATTAGGGATTCCATTTGAATGTCTAAAAATAAGTTGATAAAAACTTATTTCCTGCTCAAATTTCTCAGAAATACAGCAGTGCATATACTGTATTTCTGAGAAATTTGAGAAGGAAATAAGTTTTTATCAATTTATTTTTAGACATTCAAATGGAATAACTACTGTACTATTATATATATATATATATATATATATATATATATATATATATATATATACACACACACACATATATATATATATATATATATATATATATATATATATATATATATATATATATATATAGTAATTTAGTAATTATTAATCAATATATTTATATAGATTAATAAGGAGTATTGCAATATAATTTGATACCTTTTGTATTGGACAAACGTTATATATACACATATATATCTATATACACATATATATTTATATACACACCAGCAAAAAACAAACAGAATTCATAAAGTTGTATAAGGAGCTATACGCAGCGAAGCCTCACTCCGGATCAAAAGGTCACAATGCACAAAAAGCTAAATTTCTATTGTACTTTACCCCCCTTGCGGGTGCTCTAGAGCACACAGCCTTTGGGCTCCATTTACGTGTTACTTGCAACGTGGACACTCGCGAGCAAGCAATTTAATAACTGAATTGAACAAGTAGCAGTTACGGGCATGACAGATCAAAGGATTTACGTGTACAAAGTTCAACGTTGCTCTCTACATAGCCTATTCTCGGCCATCCTGCGTGTTACCACGCAAAGTCCCCTGCGAGCAACGTTACAAGGCATTTTAGCACGCAAATAGCCCTAAGATAACAGTTACGGGCAAGATTTTAACACGTAGCCCCAATTTAATAGGACTCTAAGATAGCAATTAAATCTACTAGAGCACACAACTCCTGGCCCAGGTGGCTTTACAAATTACTACGAATCAGTTTATGGACATCCTTTTAACCCATCTCAAGTCATTATTTAACAAAGTTATGATGGGTAAGCCAATACAGGCAGAATTTCTAGAAGCTAAAAAATATAATATTACACAAGGAGGGTAAATACAACGCCAAAGTTATAGACCTATTTAATAAAAAGTGATATCAAGTTATATTCCAAAATACTTGGGAACAGACTGGCACAATTACTTCCATACATGATTCACCCAGATTAGGTTGGATTTATCCCGGGAAGAAAATTCCAGACAACACAAAGCGCACCTTTAAATCTTAAAGATGCGGTCTGAAAACATAACAAAAAAAAAATAGATTGAATAGAATAGATTGGACCTTCATGTGTAAAATTGTATGCAAACTGGGAAAGATGTAAGTTTTTTTTTTATATTGACATACAATAAAAATATTTTTTTTTTCATAAGAATGTTCCAGTCCTTCTCATTCCATTCTTTGCCTACCTCCTTCTTCAATCCTAAATGTCTTACTACCATAGAAAAAGCTTTCAATTATTTTATAGCATTTAGAAATCAAATACCTCTCTCTCTTCACCCTTTTAAAACATAATTCTTCAAATCCTATTAAATTTGTGGTTTCAGTCAACTTAAATTCTGACTTCAGGAGCAAAGCTCTTAAAGTGATGTATTCCAGCCAACTTTTTCTAAAAAACAATCCCTATTGACCTACTAACTAATCAAATGTTTTAAAAAATGGAGTCCGAATACAAATTAGCGATTATCTTAAATTCCCTGATCTTCCCAATCCTTCAAATATATATAAAAAATAAAAAAAATTGCACACAAGAAAAATATAAGAGTCATGAAGGAAGGGGATCTTCGTAATTGCTTGATTTTGTTGTATTCGAACCAAAAAAAAAAAAACTTAAGATTTGATTTGTTACCAGAATGCTCAATTGGATTTTAGACTCTTGCACCCCAAACCAAATGCTCATGCCTTAATGGATACAAGTAAAAATTATTCTAATTGCCTCCATTTAACTGCCATATTTGAAAAAGGAGACTTTCACTATATTCGAAAACATTACAGCTTTATAGTATTCAATAATGTTTGGAGATCAAAGTCCTCTACTGTAATGCCTCCTAACTATGCTCCGTTTAATATGGGGTCTTTTATTCTTATTTATGAATTGATCCAACAAGGCTTGTAAATGATTTAAAACGTATCCTCCCTATCCAAGACATGGCTTTTCATTTCTGATAAAATGAATTACAATAATCTTTATGATTTTTGTTTAATATCTTAACTAATTCTTTCAAATTCCAATGTATTCCTAAATGCACAATTGAGTTAGAACAATTTGTGCTTGATTGGGAATCTTTCAACAATCTTATTGTGCACTTTTTCTAAATGTAATGGCAGAAACTAATTTTTAAATGAATTTAACTAGTAGGAAAATTTACCAAAGTACTCCAAACTATCCATCAAAAATGTAAGTAAGTAAGGACTGAGGCTTCCTTATAGTATTAAAAATGTCATCAGCAAAAAAGGAGTAATGTATTCTCCTTAACCCCTGTTCTAATACCTTTTATTCCTTTATTATTCCTAATCAGCTCTGCAAGAGGCTCAATTATTAAAACAAAAAATACTGGAGACAAAGGGCTACCCGGTCAGTTTCCCTTATTTATAAATGGCACTCATCTGGAATATGATCTGAGGCTACTAACTTTTTTTTAAAGAAGTTAGCAAGTTGATCAGTTATTAATAAATGTATCTTTATCAGCTTGAGACTTAAGTATTGTAGCATCATTTTTCCTTGGTAGATTCCTATTAATAGTATTTTTATTATAAGTATACATTCTAATTATTGCATGATCTGACCACTTTGAGTCAATATCAACCTTAGTAACCATCTCTAAAGTTTTTTGATCAACAAAAAAACTACGCCATAAACTTGATTTCAACTTGATGTAAAAAAAAAAAGTGCTATACTATTTTTTCCCTTTCTCAATAACATCTCCATACATCATAAAGATCATATTTAAGCATATATTTGTATAAGTGGTTAGCTTTCCTAATTGTTATAGAATCAGGGATAGGTTTCTTATCAGATCTCCTATGCATTTAAGGTTCAACAAAATATTTACATTTCCACAAACTATCAATCATCCTAGTTTTAATTTTTTAAAGTTTTTAAAAAATCTATTTTGTTTTGTATTGGGAACATAAATTTACAATAGTGTAACAAACTCCATTTATAGTCCCAATCTAAAATTACATATCTAGCTCCCTCATCGATTTCTCTATATTTTTAATTTATATTAGTTTTTTTTTTATAAAAAAATAAAAATAAAAAAAATCATAAGGCCTCTAGATTTACTTTTAGAATTGGCAATTATTTTAGAATTTAAAATATTATTAGGAAAATTATGTCTACATCTTCTTTATTAAAAGCTTAAAAAAAAAAACGGTTTGACGTTTAAAGGGAGTATTTAGGCCATTATCATTATGTGAAATTATTTTAATACCCATTATTTTTCTATAAGTAAACTATTCCCCAATGCATATCTCCTCGTCTTCCCCTTGGTCTTCCCCTCTTCACGTATAATACAACGCAGAACGTCACATACATTACATAAAAATATAATAAAAAAATAAAATAAAAAAAACTCTTTTCTCCCTAAAGATCATGTTGTATTATGATCCAATACTTTAACATTTGCAGCCTTATTAAATTGCGATTCGGCCAATTGAAAAGGGCTCTATATAAGCACAGAGCATATTTTTTTCCAGACGTTTTTAGTTAGTGAAGACCTTGCTTTTGGATAGAAGTTGACCAACTAAAAACTTCTGTAAAAAAATATGCTCTGTGCTTAATTAGAGCCCTATTCAATTGGCCAAATCCCAATTTAATAAGGCTGTTTGTCTGCAAAAGGAGAAAGCAGACCACTTTTCTCATTCATCGTTATGGGGACTTAACACTTGTTATGTCGCAGATTTACAAAAATCTCTACAATAATAGTTCTAAACAAATATTCTAATATTCACATATCCTATTTAAATCATAGTAGCCACTTTTACTTTTAATAAAGTAATGCATTTTAAGTGTAGGGCTGTACATAATTTATTGCTTTTACGTTTTAATTGATCCAATTGTTGCCCAAGCCACTACCTTCAACTAAATTAGAGATAGAGGGTTGAACTACGGTCTAATTCTAAGAAGAAAAAAATATATATACAATCTTCCTTACTTTTTAGTGCTTAAAATAAGTTTCTTAATATCTAAATGTGATATTGTGTTACAATACCTGTAAACCAATACCTTAATGTGTACATATAATGTAATATTTTAACAATCAGTGACTGTATTTTCCTAGTAATAATCTCAATTTAATTGACTAATAACTTAAACCGTGAAAGTACATTAAACAAAGTACCGAATTAGGGTTCCCTAGTGGCCCTGTGGTTAGGATTCAGTGCTTTCATCTCTGCAACCTGGGTTCGATTCTAGTTAGGGAACCAAGAGGCCACACCACCCATGCAGGGTTGGGACTGGTGGATACTTGGATGGGAGACCACCTAGATATACCAGAAGCTATATGCTGCAGAACACTGGAGAAAGAACTGGCAACCCACTCCATTATCTCTGCCATGAAAAAAATGGAGCAGCATGACCATGGACATTTAGATGTGCCTGGTGTTTTACGGTCCATGAAGTCACGGAGTCGGAAATTACTGCACAATGCAAAACAAAAAATAAACTAATACTGTATACTATTGTGATATCTTATTTAATACGTATAAATAAACAAAATACTTAAATGTATAAATAAAATGACCTAATCATCCTTTTTAGAGTGTAGATGTGAAAAAAAAAAAAACACACAACGAAAAGGGAAAGGAAGAAAGACAGTCCCTTTAATGTTAGATCATAAATACAAAATAAGGTCCTATTTTCACATCACTTTCTTATCAACTGAATTCTTGAATCAGATGTTGATTACATTTTTAAGTCTATCAAGAGATTGTCCTTCCTACAGGCTACCTATGATAAAAGGTTTTATTAGCCTTGGTTCAGAGTTCAGAATCCTTCTCTGGTCATCTTTAAAAATACTACCAGTTTTGTCAGAGAGCCCCACTTATATTGAATAAAATGAGCTCTCAATACGTTTGTGAATTCTTTATATATGTATATGCTGACCTCTCACATGGATTTTCAAAAAATATATATATTCTAGCTTCTTTTACTAAAAAAAAAATGTCCCAGTCTGTCTATTTTAGATTCCTCTTGAGTTAAAGGTTTGAGCAGAAACTTAAAAGTCCAACATTATTCCTTCTAGCAAGATCTTCACTATATATTTGTTTTATAGTAAGTATTTCAACATTACCTTCTAATTGTTTCAGTATATCTGTTAATAATTGGTTATCTGCAATCAACTTCTCAGTCTCAAGATCTTAAATTCTCCTAGATGAAAATCATAATCACTTTAGTATTATTTGCAATTTCTTTCACAAAAATTTCAGCTTTTAACGAACCCAGAAATTCTAAAAGTTTATTCATACTTGTTACGGTTAATAGGTCCTCACTGTGTATTTGATCCATTTTCAGTTGCTCATTAAAAACTCCCTCCAAAGAAATTACAAAATCAAATGGCTGAATCTAATAGACAAGTATTGTTAATCTGTGATTGATCCAATGTTTTAGCTTTTCCTTTAATCACATGGGGAGAAGAGGCTTTTCTCTTTAGATCTACTTTTGATAGTATTTTGATCTTTATTTTTCATTTTGAAAAAGCAATGATCAATATTTATAAATTCTTAATATGTAAAAGTTCCAGTGATTAGGATTGCTCCTTAATCACTAGAAACCAGCAGCCTTATTAAATTGCAATTTAATGCAAAGTTTTTAGTTAGTGAACTTCTATCAAAAAGCAAGGTCTTCACTAACTAAAAACTTCTGTTTTAAATTTACTGAATCGCAATTATTGTTACAGGTATTTTGTATCCAACTCAAACCATTAGAGTATCAATAGAATATACCTGGTTTATTTACCTTCATTATATACTGTATATATATACTGTATCTATTCAGTCTACATTGTGTAAATGTATTCATCATTCTATAAACTCTATTAGATTTTTTACAAAGTTGCAATGTTTTGGTCTCTAGGTTATAGCTCTACCACACAATCCAGTTTTTTAAATTTAATATTTATCAAGATTATGTGAAATTTGTACTACTTGTTATCCAAAGTCCTTGTTCAATAGAGAGAGCAAAGTTAACTGAAAAACTGTCAAAACAAAAAAGACACTATCTTCAATAAGTCCCTTATCTCAGAACTGCAGTATTAAATTCAAATGCATTTTAATTGCGATAAACCTCTTTGATTAAAAATTATTGGATCATTAAAAAAAAAAAAATCAGGAGTATGTAGTCTCAATTGCAGTTTAGCTATCGCCATCATAATTCAGCATCTCAACCAACACATCTATTTACTTCAGGCTTAAGCTCAGCACCACAAAAAGATTTAATCTGACGGTACATTAGCGATTACAGTCATGACTTTTTGGGGCTCCTCTGCACTCCACAAATAATTTGGTTTTATGAGACTATCACATCTGTTTGCTAAAATTAAAGACAATCAACGGACATGGAAGTTGCTATTGATGGTGCCAGGTTTTGCGAATTGGCAATGTTTACAGAAATGATGAGCGTTTAGAATGTGCTTTGTGCTAGTGACTTGCTGCATATATCACTGGTTGAAGGGGTTATTTCATAAATTATGCGGGTACGTGTAGTAGGGTATGCTTCGTAATCAATGTTGGAGGTCACTATATATGATGTATGATATAAAGCAGGATTCATGATTATGTATTTGTTGATGCAAGTGGTGTTACCCAGGTGTGCTTGGTATGTATGGGTGTCATTTTTGACAGGGAGTGTAACAGAGGGTATTACAGTGGTACCTGGGGCGAAAGGAATGCAGTTCTAGCAGTTACCGGACTGAAAGGCAGAAGATTGTACAATAAATCTGCAATATGCGATCCCGGCCATGTGGTTCTTGGACAAAAGGAACAGAGATAACTCTAGGTATTAATTGACACCCTGCCAGAAGTATAAACAGGGACATGCTAATTATCGCTTCCTAATTAAACCAGAGGTCAAAGGGCAGAAAGGGAAACACATTGTTAGATTGCAGACAAACTCAGTGGGGGGGGGGGGGGGGGGGGAGGTGCAGCAGCTAATCATCCTGACTTCAAGGTAATTTGAAGATATGGAGAGATTATTTAATTTTGTGTGATGGGGTACTGTATGAATTAATTGTTGGATTGTTGAAAACAAATGCTCAGTGCCTCCACCCTAAACTAATGGTGCGTCTAGTCTGATTTCTCTGCTTCTCCATCAAGGATGTTCAGATCTGAAGGGCTGGTGTGCGGAGATGAGAATAAGTCACAACCTGGAGTTTGCTCCAATAAGCTTAAGCGGAATAAATAAGGGGTGTACGAAGCCCCTTAAATCTGGGCATGACAGTCACCATGTACTTTTGTCAGCACGTCAAATGCTTGTAAATGTAGCATTCCAAATTTAACGTCCTTTCTTTTTTTATTTCACAAATATTATCAGGATATCTTGTAATATACAAGTGCTGAATAGCCCCATCATAAAACTCGAACATTCATTTAACTTGAATCTTAACTCTGCTGTTGCGGTTAACACTCCAACTTTCTCTTTTTGCGTGAGTGCCACTTTATATTTTGGGACTCAGCACCTTATATCCACTGCAGCATTCACAAAAAGCAAGACATCAGTGTTAATTCCATCTTAAGCTCAGGAGAGGGACATTTGGAGAGCAATTAGTATCCACGCTATTAACTCTTTGGTTGCAGCATACCAGCTTTATCAACATATAAGTCCATTTTTATTTCACAGTTCGTTTCAGCATATGTCACATATTATAATTGTCTAACTACGATTCGTCGTCACTCTGCGTTGCGTAGTGCGTACGACTTAGCGATAACGTTTAAGAATGTGAATAAAAAAGCAACAGATTGATTAATTATTAATGTACATTAATTTAATAATTATTTTGTTATATATCGTGATTACCTGTGGGAAAGAATTGTAAATAACATTCATAATGTATCATTACGAATCATTAATATCAAAAAAGGTTAACGTTTAAGAAAGTGCATAAAAAAAAGGAACACGTTGATTAATTATGAATGTATGTACATCATTTAAATAATTCAGTTCTTATATATTTTGTATAAAATAAACCAAAAATTAAAATTAAAGGATATATACTCATGCTTACATGTTGATGTTAGACGTAGTCACACATTAGTTTAATATTAATGAACATTAATTGATTCTTATTTCATTAGTAATGTACATTATTTTAAGAATTCCGTTGTAACATACTCATTTTAAAAGACCACTCAAAAAAAAAAAAAAAGGGAAGAGACTCATGCTTATGTCTTGACATTATTTTTAGTCAGACATTAATTTAAGATTAATACAGATTAATTGATTCTTATTCAAAGACTAATAGTAATATTGAGTGTATGTTTATAATCTATGCTTACATATGTGTGTTCATGATCATTGATAGATATATTTATTTCATGTTTTTAATCTATGCAAAAATATGTATGTTAAGCCTCATTGATTGATACAGATGAAGCAACATATTATACATTAATTTGACTATTTTGTATAAATTGCAGTGAATTGTAGCTGAATGAACAGAGATAGTGGCGTTTGCACACATTGAACATCATAAGGATAATTTGGACAGGTACAGAATTTGAATTATATTACTACAGCAAGATATTAAAAAATATGATTTTAGGTTTTTAATGTAGCCAAATATATGTCTGTTGATGTTCATTTAATGAGATCGATGAAGCAAAAGTTTTAAAATATTCTCAATTTGATTTTACAGTTTATTTGGATCTGCAAGGGAATAAACAGACAGTGTGACGTTTGCAGCCTGTGAACAACATCAACAGCATCCTCACAGGTATAAACTTTAATTTTGTAGTGATGCATAGAAAAAGGCTATATATGATATATTTGGTGAAATGGATGTTTTTTGAAAATGGAGAGTACTTATTGAGTCATTAATGTATGATATTTAGTCATAACTTGAAAAAAGTTGAAAAGACAATACTAATTAATAATAATATTTAAAGAAAATAAGAAGCTTACAACACTTGCAAAAAAAAAGAAATTGATGGTATACTGTGATTTCAATCAAGAAGGAATGGAATTGAAGGATTAATGATATAAAGATAGATATGTGCAGCTATTTCCATTTCATATATGTCAATAAAATACTTTGAAAAATGGTTTCATTTCTTTCAGTCTAAAGTGCAATATTTTAAAATGTTTTATTATTTTATTCATCTACTTTAATGGAACAGAACAAAAATGAAAAAAAATGTATACAAAACAAAGAACAAACAATAATTACATGTCTATTTACAATTACAGATTAAAATGGCGGAGAATGGAGAAGACAAAATTGAACGCAAAAGAAGATTGGCAAGAGAAAGGAAGCAAAGGTGGAGAGATGCTCAGAAACCGGAAACTTCACAACGCTTGCGAGAAGAAGATCGACAGAGACTTTTAAATAAAAGAAAGATGAGTAAGAAAGCCGCAAGTGAGTGTGTTGGGGCTTCCAAGAAACGTAAAAGTAAACAAAAACATCTCTGTGAACCATTGTCCAATGATTCTATTTTGCAGAATGACTTAAATGTAGAAACACAAGAAAAACATGTACATATAGAAAGTGGGTCTGATATCTATGTTGAAGAAATGCATGACAAGGTGTTTACTACTGCAGTAGAAGTAGATACTCATTATTGTGGGTTACTTAATGTGGTTTGTCAGTTTTGTGGGGCCTATCATTTTATAAAGGAAAGACATACTGACGGAAATTTCATTAGTTGCTGTCAGAAAGGAAAGGTGAAACTTCCACTAAGACACCCATTTCCATATTATTTAGAATGCATTATGAGCGATCCAACATTTCCAAATTATAATAATTTCAAACAAAACATAAGGTCTTATAACAATGCAATTTCATTTGCTTCAATGGGTGCAACATTAGCAGAAAATGTACCAGGACATGGTCCTTACTGTTTCAGAGTTCAAGGTCAAATATACCACCGAACTTCACATTTACACCCACAAGAAGGAGAGCAAAGGAAATTTGCAAAGTTATATGTCTTAGATACGATGGAAGCCGTGGAACAAAGAATGACACTTCCAGAAACTAGACAGTGTTTGCGCATAGTCTTTGAACAGCTGGATAAAATTATGCAAAAAAACCCATATAGTCAAGCATACAAACAATTAGCACAGTTTGAAAAAGAACAACAGGAACATGCTGAAAGACATCAATTGCCTACACCAAGAGTCAATATGGTGTTAAAAAGAGATCGCAACACTGATCAAAGAAGATATAATTTACCTACTGTAAATGAGGTTGCCATGGTGTTTAAAAATGAAGATGGTGAACCACCTTTTCAGCGGGATATTAGAATATATCCACGCAATGAAGAACAATCATTTATTAACATCAATATATTAAGCTGTAATTTAGATCCAATGACATATCCCATTTTCTTTCCAAATGGGGAACCAGGATGGGAACCAAAATTACAATTGGAAAGTTATCCCAATACTAAACTTCGTATTAGATCTAATATTTCCATGCTGGAATATAAAGTGGCACAAACTGCTATCCGTGATTGTTTTAATCCAATTTTACATGGAGGAAAACTCACTCAACAATGGATTATTGATTCATATTTACAAGTTGAAGCCAATTATCTAAATTTCATTAAATATCAACAAAATAAATTACGAGTAGAACAGTATTGTGGATTAATGTATTATGTGGCAGATTTAGCTTCCAACAGAGACATTCCAGCTGGAAGAGCAATTATTTTGCCATCCTCTTTCCAAGGATCTCCTTGCAATATGCGAGAAAGGTATAATGATGCCATGGCTATTGTTACAAAATTTGGAAAACCAGATTTATTTATTACATTCACGTGTAATCCACAATGGCCAGAGATCAAGGAAAATTTGAATCTGGGACAAACTACTTCTGACCAACCAGATTAAGTGGCAAGAGTATTCAAAATCAAACTCAATTCATTAATACATGATATCACTAAAGCACACTTATTTGGACAATGTGTGGCTTTTGTTTACACCATTGAATTTCAAAAAAGAGGATTGCCACATGCTCACATACTTTTAATACTGCAGGAAAAAGACAAGTTGAACACTGCAGAGAGAGTGGATTCAGTAATTTCTGCACAATTGCCAGACCAAGAAAAATATAAAAAACTTTGGGAGATTGTTACACATAGAATGATTCATGGCCCATATGGAGAGATGAATCCGAATTCACCATGTATGGGAAAAAAAAAGTGTACTAAAGAATTTCCAAAACAATTTCAAATGCAAACTTATGCAAATTGTGATGGATATCCTTTGTATAAAAGAACACAAGGACAAACAGCTATTATCCGTGGCCAAAAGGTTGATAATAGATTTGTCGTTCCATACAATCCACATTTTCTCATCAAGTACAATGCACACATCAATGTGGAAGCTTGCACTTCGATTAAATCAATTAAGTATGTGTATAAATATATATACAAAGGATATGATGCAGCTACTGTTGTTGTACAAGGTGCTGGAAATGAAAACGAAAATCTAATTTTACAGGATGAACCATCAAATTATTTAGATGCTCGGTATGTGAGTGCTCCGGAAGCAATGTGGCACCTTTTGAAATTTGAGATGCATGATCGGTCACATGCTATCTATCGTTTAGCTGTACATTTGCCTCAAAGTCAGATGGTTTGCTTTACTCAAGGAAATGAAAGAACTGCATTATATCAAAGTGAAGACAGAGATACCACACTTACTGCGTGGTTTAAATTAAACTGTCAGGATACGCAGGCCAGACAATTTTTATACATAAAGATACCATATCACTATGTATTTGTAAATGGTCTATGGCGACATGAAGAAGAGATACACATAAAATCATACCACGCATTTATACCGTCAGTCCAAGGGACATTGAACGTTTCAGTTTAAGATTACTTCTGCTACATGTTCCCGGTGCACAGAGTTTTGAGCATTTACATACAGCGAATGACAGTTTATGATACATTCCTAATAGCTGCAAGACATCAAAATTTCATAGCTGATGATAGAGAATGGGAGAGGTGTCTGGAAGAAGCAGCACTATGTCAAATGCCTAAGCAAATGAGACAACAATTTGCATTCATTTGTATATTTTGCAATGTACCTGATGCTTTCACTTTGTGGGAAACATTTAAATTAAACATGTCAGAAGATTTCTTGAAACGTTACAGAGAACCAATAGCTCTGTTAAAAACATTAATGGAAATCCAAGAAATATTGTTGGCTCATGGATTAAATTGTGCAAGTTTTAATTTACCTGATCCAGGATTTATAGATGACATCAATTTTGATGATTATGACACTGAGCTTCAAAAACAAAAAACCCAAGAAAAACTGGCAACTTTAAATACTTTACAATTACAAGCATTTAATGCCATCACAAATGCTAAAGATGATGAAATGGTCAAAGACCGTTATTTCTATCTAGATGGCAATAGTGGATCAGGGAAAACTTATCTGTACAATTGTTTGATGAGTTACATTCAAGCACAGGGTCAGATAGCAATGCCATTTGCAACAACTGGAATTGCTGCACTTTTGTTAGATGGTGGTAGAACTGTGCATAGTGGATTTAAGCTGCCAGTTCCCACTTTGGAAACATCAGTGTCAGATAGTCGACTCAATTCCATACAAGCAAAAAAATTTAAACTAACTAAACTAATTATCATAGATGAGGCAACAATGATGTCATGTCATGCACTGCAATGTATTGACAGATTCTTAAAAGAAGTGATGGATAATAAGTTGCCATTTGGTGGAAAGGTGATGCTGTTAGGAGGCGATTTTAGGCAAACATTACCTGTTGTGCCACACGGAAATAGAACAGAGATCATTGAAACATGTATCAAGACCAGTAAACTGTGGCAAATATTTACACATCTCAAATTAGAATTAAATATGAGATCTGAAGGCCAAAATGAATTCAATGACTGGCTCATTAAAATCAGAGATGGAAAACATCCAGAAATACAGCATTTACCAAATGATACCATTGAAATTCCATCAGAAATGGTTTGCAATGAATCACTCATATCAGCCATATTTCTAAACACTCTTAATAATGAGGATTACACAGACATTGCAAACAAAGTGATATTAACATCAAAAAATATCGATGCCTTGAATGTAAATAACGAAATTTTAAAATATATCAATGCACCACAAAAGAATTATTACAGTGCAGATTCAATTCTGTCAGATGATAAAGACAGTGAATCGAATTTTAGTATCGAATTTATTAATTCGTTAACACCATCTGGACTGCCCCCACATATTTTACAATTGAAAAAAGGCCCAATTGTTATGTTATTGCGAAATATGAATCCAAAAAAAGGACTTTGTAATGGGGCCCGATTAATTGTGCATGAGTTAAAAGATCATTTTATACATGCAGAAATTATAACTGGTACCCATAAAGGTGAACGAGTTTTTATACCAAGAATTGATTTAGCTCCAAGTGAGAGTGGTTTGCCCTTTGTCCTTCAACGGAGACAATTTCCAGTTATCATGGCATTTGCTATGACCATCAATAAATCCCAAGGACAAACTTTTAAGTCAGTTGGGATTTTTTTTTAAAGGAACCAGTTTTTGCACATGGACAACTCTATGTGGCTTTTTCAAGGTGCACTAATCCAAAAGAAATTAAAGTGCATGTTAAAGAAAACGAAACTCAAGGTCATTTATTGGACGATGGATGTGTTTACACCAAAAACATTGTCTACTATGAGGTGTTGGAAAGATAGAGGACAATGGTTTCATTTTAATGCCAAGATTTTATGGGACTCATGATTGCACAAAAACAATATTTCACGTAAAACAACAAGAATGGACAAAAAAAAACAGAGAACAGTGGTTTGACTTCCAGTACAAAATTAAAGTACTCTGGGACTCTTTAAATAGGGGACCACTATTTCACTTATGAAAATCTATGTGATATTTGCAGAATGGACAAACTGAAAAAAAAAAAAAAAAAAAACAACAGTAAAATATCCTTAAACAGATTTGAATGGGTTCAAAGTTTTATATTTACATGATTGGCCCCACAAAAACAATAAACTGATTTTTTCAGGATTTACAAGAGTTAAATGTTATTGTTTGATGTTACAATTTCAGATGTTAAATATGTGTTTTTTGAATTTTTACAAAAGTTTGTTAAATATATATGTGGTATAGTCAAATATGTATTGTTAGTATAAAGTTGAAGTATTTTAATAATAATTGGAAATGTATTATTTAAAGACAAAGTATTGATTCAGGGAGAAATCCGATCATCAGTTAATGGGGTCAGGAAGGAAATCATTTTTTTCCCTCTTTGATACAATTGGACAAGTTTCAATAGGGGTTTTTTATTGTTTGCCTTCCTCTGTATTCAATGCTAATTTAGTTTAACAAGAGTTTAACAAATATGTTACAAATGATAAAAAGCATGTTATTGTTAAAACAATTTACTTACTCTAAGTTAATATAGTCCGCAGTTACTCAGTGATAAATATGTATTGAAAAGTGTTAGTATTGTTAACAAAATGTGGAACGAATGTTTCATATACAAGTTGCATGTTACAACGTTTAATGTTTGTGAAATATAAGTTGAAAGTTAAAAAAATAAAAAAAAGTTAAAAAAATGTATGTGTTTTTATTTTTAGGAAAAAAAAAGGGACAAATGTAGGCGACTCATTTTGTGTTGCAAACAAATTTCACAACATTTAATTTTTATTGACCGTCATTTTTTGACGGGCAAGTCGCCAGTTATAATATATAAGTGCTTAACAGGCTTGTGCAAAAGCTGGAACAGATTTAAAAATATAAAATCTACTGTTCGAGTTTGGCAACATGCCAAACTTCTCGGCTTAAGAGTACAGCTTTAAATTGCACAGCTTAACTCTAATACCTACACTTATTATTTTATCTCCACTCTCCAAATATTTATATATATATATGGGTCTTTCTGGGCTGAACAAGCAAAGTTCCTCCTGGCATCCTTATCCCCAGAACGGCAAACTCTCCCATGATAGCTTGCACCACTAGCTACTTCCTGGGAGGGGCCACATGTCCCATGGTGACTAAGGAGTGATTTTTTTAAATGCATTATGATGCTCTATTTTGTTCCAAGGGCTTAAGTTTTCTACCAAGGTTTTTGATCTCAGCCATTTAACATGTCTAGAGGGACAAGGCTGTCCCTTATCTCTGCTCTTCTTTGCGTTATGTATAGAACCATTGGCTATACATATAAAAGGAAAATGCCCCAAAATCAAAAAAGGTATCAACAAAGCAGATAAAGAATACAAACAGTTTGTTTCTGGACAATATTCTGCTAACTACATAGGCCTCATTTACCAAGTATAGTAGAGAACATCTCTGGCTTTGAAGTGAATGCGAGTAAGAGTGAAGCTCTAAATATCTCTCTCCCAAAGCATATACTGAAAAAACGGACACTGAACGTTTCCATTAAAATGGTCACAACACTATATAAAATATCTAGGTATCTATATTCCCAAAACAAACAAATCTAATTGATTATTACCCAAATACTCTCAAGTCATTTAAAGACCTGAACAACTTGGCTAGGTAAAATCCATGCAGCAAAGATGAATACCTTACCCAAACTAAAAGTATCTTTTTACAACACTCCCTATAGCAATCAAAACAGATGACTTTGTGAAACTACAGAGCAATCCTCCACTTTATTGGGAATCACAAAAAGCAACTTTATTAGCCTCAAAAACAATGGTGGTTTATCAACCCCTCATCTGATCACTTCCTATAAAAGCAGCTAGACTGGCACAACTGATTAAATGGTTCAAAGAAATTCCTGCTTACTAGGTAGAAATAGAAAGCAATTTACTTATAGAACAGAGCATTATAATTAAACAAAGCACTCTGGTTAAGCTAAAAACAAAAATCAAACTGGAAAGCTTTCCTCAAAAGCATCACACATTCCATAAACCAGTGGAATTAAAATAACAAACGCATTCCTATATTGGAGGCAGGTTCTTGACTCACCTAACTGCGGCTACCCTTTAAGGAACCCACAATGGGAAATAATTTCAGTTTTCATAGTGGATCTGTCAAAACTCAACCGTAGTAGCAGACATCCTTACAAAAACACCAAATTAGTCTCCCACAGAGTTTGGGGAACAAAACCTATTACCGCAAAATGAATAGCTTTGTTTTGCATTAATAAATACGAGCATGCTTATATTTGGAGGACCAATAAGTTAGCCAGGAAAACTTTGTTTAAAAAAATAAAATGTTGAGTATATATTTCCAATGGAAAGAAAAATATTTCCATTATAATTTACTTTATCAGGCTAGAACAGCTAAACTAGCTTATAAAATTATCTTGAGAAAATTAATTTAATATAATCCTTGATGAACAGTGTGCCACAATTCTCAAAAAAACAAATGCAGCAAAGTTTCTTAAATCTAGTTTTAAGAGAGAACACCTATAAAACACTCTTCAGATGGTATCTCACACCTGAGAGAATGCGACTTTCGAATCCATCCCTGAATGGTAATATAGTTTCAGTGGTTGTAATACATTAGTCACATTAAGACATGCTGTGTGTGACTAATAAAATTGCTCATATTTGGGGTGAAACATACTTACATCTTAGAAACATTATTGATTTTACTCGTCCAACAAACCTGAAGAAGCAATACTGGGACGCTCCATCACAAAACTCCCCAAGTTACTTAAATTTTTATCAAACCAGACTTTAAGCATCTAGATACATAATAGCAAAGAATTGGAAAACAAATACGCCCACGTTTGAGGAAGTCTGTAAAAGAGTTCAACACAGGAGTACAATATCAGCGGATCGAGATGAGAACTAGTTGGGACCTGTGGACTGTCAGGGCGGGCTGGAATTAAAGGATAACAACAAGACTGAGAATGATAACAAAACTTCATTACCCCTCCCCCTTCTTCACCTCAGTTTTTTATTTTATTTATTTATTTATTTTATGGATTATGTGTAATCCTAGGTTGTTACTGTTATTTGTAGTTGTAAAGAAAAGAGACAAAAAAAACAAAACAAAAAAAAAAGACAAAAATGCGGGGGAAGGTCTTTAATATTCATGTATTGATACAAGATTGCAATGTGTATTTGAACTTTCTGTACTTTTCCTGTATTTTAATAAAAAGATTTAAACAAAAACAAAAAAAAAAAAAACAAACAGCTTTAATAAACAGTTAAGTTGTTAGTGAGGTTGTCGCCTTCAGCCTTAATATGCTGAATGGATTGTTCCTCTCACCCTTTAATAGCTCACTTGTTCCCTCTAGACCAGGGGTCATCAATCTTAATACCGATCTCCCACTTGTGATAGTAAAAAATGTCCTTGCCACCCACCAGTGCTGCAGTAACTCAATTTACTCTCTCAGTTCTGGTTACATAAATCATATGACCCTAGCAATGTAAAGCCCTGTACTTACTAGATGGTGATCCAGGCCTGACTGCTGTCCCTAGGCTCTCTCCCCAGCTCTCCAACCTGCCAAGCGGGGTGCTGCAGGTCTCCAGCGTGTGACATCACTCAACAGCTACACCACCTAATGGATTAGCCAGTCGCCCAACATAAAAGGTTGAATTGCGCACACGTGGGTGGTAGGGACTACCACGGATTAAGAATGTAAGTTTGCACGTTTTCTATCTTATTAGGTGCTTTAGGGAAAGCTCTTTGTACTGTTGATTTTAAGCTAAATAACAGGGCCCTCCATTCCTTTGTAAAAAAAATTAGTTTTTGACTTGCATCTACCCTGTATAGTGGTATGGAACATGCTGGCATGTTACTAATTATATGCAAGAAGGAATTTTATCCTTTTATTTGTATTTAAGTTTGCAAAAGGTCTTGTAATTTCTGGCAGTAAAACATTTGTCGTTAACACCTCCTTGAAACCCAGGCTAAATTGGCATAAAATTCATAATATGTGCTGGCCAATAAGGAGGTGGCTGATACAGAAGTCCCAAGCTCTGGGGTTCCCGACTGTGTTGTAAAGTCCCTCTACCAAAAAGAGGTAACGTATCTGGCTGCTGCTCCTTTGTGTACTTGGTTATGTAAGCTTCCTGTGGGTGTGCAAAGCTGGATTTTACTTTCCTGCCCATAACTTTGTAAGTACACTGACATTTTCTATACAACACATATTTTTCTGATAATCCCTGCCTGTTTTTTACCAAACATTTGAAACCCAGGAAACATATATGCACACACACACACACACACCTTTAATAATAAATCCACATATTACTAGGAGCACAGGAGATATAAAAAGGTTGAACTTAACAGATTAAGTATTTTTTGCCAACCTCAATTACTATATAACTGGTGTTCCTTATTCAATAAAAAATAAAATAAGTTATTGCCTGTAACACCAGACCAAAGGTTTATATTTTTTTTACTTGTTTTAGACATTCAAATGTGAACACAGATGTACTATGTATTTACTGTACTACTTTACAGTGGAAGGCTTATATCGCTCTCTTTTGCCCACCATATATTAAATGATTGTGATTGTGAAATACCAACTCATAAAAGGTCCACAACGGAAGCCGAGATCACGCTCCATGCTGAGGACAACCAGTAAGCTTGAAACCGCTGTACGTGGATAGGATTCTCAAAGGCTGTGTAATGCAGCATGCATAAGCTTAAATGAAGCCATGTTTGAAATGGTTTATGGATTGAAGAGTGAGGCATTTGTGGGCACATTTGCATGTTCCTGTTTAGCTTTCCAGAATGCAGTGTAATGACGTTTTTTATCAGAAATTCTGACAAGCCTTTACTAGATATTATAAGGAACTCTATAATTTGGAAAAATCAGCCCCCCTCTGCAAACCGGCGGTGGAAGAAATACAAGCATTTTTAGATGAGATACAACTGCCCAAAGTATCGTTAGAGGACCTAGCAGAATTGAACAATCCAATTACAAACCAGGAAGTACTACAAGTGATTAACCAACTAAAACCTTACACATCTCCAGGTCCAGATGGATACACTAATCTTTTCTATAAAACATTTTCACAAATTCTGAGTCCCCATCTCAGTGAAGTATTTAATGAAATTAAAACTTCGGGAACTATTCCATCGGAAATTACAAAAGGTAGCACTGATTATGATCCCTAAGGCCAATTTAGACACACAATCCTGTTCCAATTACAGACCTATTTCTCTTTTAAATGCAGACACTAAATTATATGCGAAGATTTTGAGTCTTAGAATACAAAAATTTATAGGAAAACTAATTGCAATAGAACAAATGGGGTTTGTGACCGGCAGACAGGGAACAGAGAATATCAGAAAACTTATGAATTTGGCCGAAATTGCAAGACTAAATAGTGCCCCCACCCTATTCTTGTCTGTAGACGTGGAAAAAGCGTTTGACAGAGTAGGGTGGGAGTACATGAAATTGGTGTTGTCTAAATATGGCTTTGGAGAATTTGGGGCTAAGGCAATAGGGGCCCTTTATAGATCCCCGACAGCAGAAGTAACCGGGACAGGGGTTAAGGTAGACCCCTTTGAAATTACAAATGGCACTAGACAGGGTTGTCCCCTCTCCCCTACTCTGTTTATACTAATGATAGAACCTCTGGCGGAAGCTATCAGGTCATCCCTTCAAATTCATGGGATTAGAGTGGGGGAGAAGGAACATAAAATCAGTTTATATGCAGACAATGTAGTACTATCTCTCACTCGTCCTGAAGAATCTCTCTACCATTTAGCAAAAATAATAGACAAATACAGTAGAGTGTCTTACTATAAATTGAATTATAAGAAATCCGAAATACTTTGCTTTAATGTCTCCAAGAGACAGAAATCACAATTAAAGACCAATTATCGGTATGACTGGGAATCAGACTCAATTAAGCACCTAGGAATTATTTTCCTGGGAAACATACAGAATACATTAGATAGAAACTACAAAGATTTATTGTTCAAATTTCGGAACATCATAGATAACTGGCGAAAAAACAGATTCTCTTTTTCAGATAAAATGGCAGCAGTTAAAATGATGCTACTTCCCAGATTAAATTATATTTTAAGGTGTATCCCCTATAAGATCCCCAGAGGTTGGTTGAACAAGTTACAACGAGTAATAGATGTGTTTATACACCACTCTAGTCACATAAGAGTTAAAAAAAGAACCATGGGAAGAAGCTTTCTAAAAGGAGGAATCGCTTATCCTTTAGTACAACCATACCAGGAGGCTAACTGTGTAGTACACACCCTGAAATGGTTAGAAACATCAGACACTTCCATGGATAGAAATAGAAAAAGCTTTAAACTTAAATTACCATCTATCAGCTTTAGTTTTTGGGGTAGAACCAGCTATTAAGGATCTAGCCGCAGGATCAACTGTTATGAAAGAAATCTTAAAAAATTGGAGACAGATTAATAGGAAATACAAATTAATTCCCAAGGGTAGTATCATTACTCCGTTAGACTCGATAATACATTTAAATATGATAAATATTACTAAAGACTGGAAGAAGAAAGGACTAAGTCGGGTAAGAGACACAGTGATTAACGGGCGGATCGCTCTTTTCGATCAAATTAAAGAAAAGTTTGGGATCTCAGGAGAAGGATGGTTAGCATATGCAGTATATAGAACTTCCTGTGATATAACCAAGGTATATTTTGAAAGTAATAAAGAATTAAATCCCATGGAAAAAATCCTCCTTAAGTCCGAGAATAAACATCTAATATCTAAATGTTTTAACATCATAAGATCAGCCGGAGAGCACTCCAAATCCAACGGTATGATCCAATGGGAATTAACCCTAAAACTAGAAACAGACGAAACAGACTGGGATACAGCATTAAAATGGACAAACAGATTTATTAAACAAACAGCATACAGAGAATCTTTTTTTTAAATAATCAATAACTGGTATATGACCCCTGTGAAAATGGCACAAATTTCACATTCCCCCGCAGATAAACTGTGCTGGAGAGAATGTGGTAATCAGGCTCATTTATTACACATGTTATGGGATTGTCCCAAGATAAAACAATTTTGGGAAAGTTGTTATGAACTTTTGGACAAGCTAACAGGGAATCAACTCCCTTTCAAGGGAGAATGCAGTATTCTACACATGTTTCCAAGTGAGGTACCAATTGAAAACAGAGAAGTGGCGATTATCATCTTCTCAATAGCTAAAAATCTATTGATAAAGAAATGGAAAGATAGTTCCCCTCCCATATTTTCCGATATTATTTGGAAAATAAAGCATATTAGAGAGTTAGAAGTTAACTATATACAAAGAGGGTTAATTAGAACAGACCCACTTAGGTGGAAAGTATGGGACAGGAATTATTGAATGACCAGTAAGAGTGCAGATCTTCCAGAATGTAAGGAGGGATGAAAGTGAGTGAATGGTGATATGGTTTTAAGTAAATGATTGTTTAACTATGTAACAAAGTTGACAAGAATGTATTATGATATATTGTTGTTTTGTATATGCTTATTTGAGAAAAAAAAAAAAAAAAAAAATTCTGAGCTGTAACCGGTCAAAACTTGTCTTATATTCAAATGTGAACACATATGTACTATTTACTGTACTTCATTTAATTATAAATGATCAAGGAGAGTTTTATTTAAAGTAGAGAGCTATACATTTTGCTTTCTTTAGAATGTTTCAAATGCTTTTATTAACAATTTCTAAATAATTAAAAATATATACATGAATTACAAAAAAAAGAAATAAAAACAAACTAAAAAACAAGTATGGCCTTATTTTTTATTTTATTTTTAAAACAATACCAATATCAAAAAGACATACATCCCACGACTGCACAAACTTAAAAAAAAAAAAAAAAAAAAAAGATATATGTTTACATACATAAACCTATACAGGGTTCATACTGTTGACAGAACATAAAAATAAAAAAAAAATTCATGACAATTTTATGGCTATATTTTCCTATAACAACGTTTACACAAGGAATAAATTTATATTTCTCACCCAGAAAAACAAACGTATAATCTAGTTTTGCAGTTTATTTCTGTATAACAGGTCAAGGATGAGTTGCAAACATAAGCAGCAGGGCAAGTGTGTAGTATTTTATTGTTATTTTATGACTATTCCTATATCACACTAAACACTGTAAACAAGGCATTACTGAACTTTTGTGTGTGATGCCAACTTGTAAATGTGTTGTTGGTCATATGGTTTCCAACTCATAATAAACAGACCCCCCCAAAAAAAAAAAAAAAAAATATTGAATGGCTTACACAGTGAGGGAAAAAAGTATTTGACCCCCTGCTGATTTTGAACGTTTGTCCACTGACAAAGAAATGATCAGTCTATAATTTTAATGGTAGGTGTATTTTAACAGTGAGACACAGAATACCAACAGCAACAAAAAAATCCAGAAAAACACTCGTCAAAAAAGTTATGAATTGATTTGCAGGTCAGTGAGGGAAAAAAGTATTTGACCCCTTCAACATAGTACTTGGTGGCAAAACCCTTGTCGGCAATCACAGAGGTCAGATGTTTCTTCTAGATTGGCCACCAGGTTTGCACACATCTCAGGAGGGATTTTGTCCCACTCCTCTTTGTAGATCCTCTCCAAGTCATTAAGGTTTCAAGGCTGATGTTTGGCAACTCGAACCTTCAGCTCCCTCCACAGATTTTCTATGGGATTAAGGTCTAGAGACTGGCTAGGCCACTCCAGGACCTTAATGTGCTTTTTCTTGAGCCACTCTTTTGTTGCCTTGGCTGTGTGTTTTGGGTCATTGTCATGCTGGAATACCAAACTAACCATATTTAAAGCCCTGGCTGAGAGAAAGAGGGTTTCACCCAAGATTTGACGGTACATGGCCCGGTCCATCGTCCCTTTGATGCTGTGCAGTTGTCATGTCCCATTAGCAGAAAATCACAGCCAAAGCATAATGTTTCCACCTCTCTGTTTGATGATGGGGGGGATGGTGTTCTTGGGGTCATAGGCAGCATTCCTCCTCCTTCAAACATGGCGAGTTCAGTTGATGCCAAAGAGATAAATTTTGGTCTCATCTGACTATACAACACTTTCATCCAGTTCTCCTCTGAATCATTCAGATGTTCATTGGCAAACTTCAGACTGGCCTGTACATGTGCTTTCTTGAGCAGGGGACCTTGCGGGCCCTGTAGGATTTCAGTCCTTCACGGCATAGTGTGCTAACAATTGTTTTCTTGGTGACTATGGTCCCAGCTGGCTTGAGATCATTAACAAGATCCTCCCGTGTAGTTCTGGGCCGATTCCTCGCCATTCTCATGATCATTGAAACTTCACGAGGTGAGATCTTGCATGGAGCACCAGACCAAGGGAGACTAACAGTTATTTTGTGTTTCTTCCATTTGTGAACAATCACACCAAATGTTGTCACCTTCTCACTTAACTGTTTGGCGATGGTCTTGTAGCACATTCCAGCCTTGTGTAGGTCTACAATCTTGTCCCTGACATCCTTAGACAGCTCTTTGGTCTTGGCCATGGTGGAGAGCTTGGAATCTGATTGATTGCTTCTGTGGACAGGTGTCTTATACAGGTAACAAGCTGAGACTAGGAGCATTCTCCTAAACGGAGTGCTCCTAATCTCAGCTTGTTACCTATATAAAAGACACTTGGGAGCCAGAAATGTTGTGGATTGATAGGGAATCAAATACTTATTTCACTCATTGACCTGCAAATCAATTTATAACTTTGACATGCGTTTTGTCTTTCGTTTTTGTTATTCTGTGTCTCACTCTTAAAATACAACTACCATTAAGATTATAGACTGATCCTTTCTTTGTCAGTGGACAAACGTTCAAAATCAGCAGGGGATCAAATACTCCCCCACCACCCCCTGTATTTCTTCAAAAACTGATACCAAAATATTTTTATAAAACATATGTATATAATGTACACACATTATTCATATTTTCACCACTAATGAAAATAAACAGGATATTGATTAGAAAAAGGTGAAAATATTCCTATTCGTTAAAAAAATATTTTAGGTTCAAATTTTACAGATGTGAAAATGTCAATCATATCCTTTATAAGGATAAACCTACAAGAGTAGGTCTTTCTTCACTGCTTTCCTTTCTCCCATACTCTCTGCATCCTTTTTATGTCTTGCCCCATTTTCTTCTCCACCATTCGACTAATTATTTGGCTCATCTTGCCCCCATCTCTTCCCTTACCACAGATCTTGCTCCAACCCCTCTCCTTGGTTTTGGTCTTCTTCCCATCAAATGCTCATGGTCTTTTCTGCATTCTCTTCCAATTATCTCATCAGGAACATCTGCCTTAACAAGGTTGCAATTTAAGGTTTTCCATCAGCATAATAAAGAGAGTCTCAAACTCCAAAAGGATAGCTCCATACGCATTACATTTCCCAAAAGAGTATCACTTTTTGTGGGTCTGACTGTTCGGAAAACGGTCCTCCTTGAATGGACTGACCTATAACAGGGTGGCGGACGTTGGCACTCTTCCAATTTACTTTTGGGACTGACAGAAAGCCTGATCAGGCAAGGCCAACAGGCTTAGCATGTTTAATTAGTCCAATTATGATAATGCCTACCAAGGCAAAGCCAAACATTTGGAGGGAGGCGTAACTGCACCTTAATCGTTGCATTACTAGAAGGGCTGGATATAACAATGGGGGTGGAATAAGCTCAGGTACCCTTCTGTCTCCAGGGTGACATGTTCTGAGCATTCAGGCAAAGTATGATAGTGCTTTCAGGAGTGGTTAATTGAGTCCCTGGCAGCACTATCCTCATCTTTGGGACATCCTAGGTAAGATTGGAGTTCAAACATTCCAGCAGAGTATTGTGCTTCAGCAGCTCCTTAGAGGGCAACATCCCTGTTATGGGTCATTCACTCTTTTCTACAATACCTCTAACACATATGGACTAACTTCTCCCTCATTCTAGACCTTCCAATTCTCATTGCGCCTACACCAGAAGTTATGTTTTTGGAGGTCTGTCAACCAATGCAATAGCGCCCCAGTGCCAGATTGCGTAGTCAGAGGCTCTATTATCGGTCACTGTCTTAAAGGCTCCGGCCCCACACACTGAGCAATCATCTCTCAAGGCCATTGGGACTAAGGGTATAACATTCCACACCATTTACAACCAACTCCTTCCGCCCCTTAACATTGGCCTACCTGCTCAGGTGATATTCAGGTCTCCTGCAAAAATTACACACAGTCCTAGTGCTCCATCCATTACTGCAACAGAAGGTCTGTTCTCTTCTTTACACTATCCATCTGGATTCTCTTTCTAGCTTCTAAATCCTTTTGTGTAGTCATTTCCCTATTTCATTGCTCATATTATGCCAACTTAAATCAACCTTTTCCTCTAGATTCATATTTAAATCATTTATTAAACAAGTGCTCATATTAATGTTTTTTATATATTCATTCCTTGTTCCTTTTAAAATCACAAATTTACATATATCTTCAAATGTATCATATATATTTACTGACTCATTGTCATTTTTCTCCCTTGTTTTTCGTCATACCTGTATTGTTTCCAGCAATCCTCACCCATCTCCTCATTTGACCTTGTTTATAGCTTGCCTGGTATGCAGGGCCATCTATTCCAAGTGTCACCATCATCAAGCTGGTGTCCATTCCATACATAATTTGCACTCAAAACATTTTTGTAGTCTTATAAACCGTTTTATAATCATTTCAGTGATCCTAACCCCTTATACGTGGTTCCAACATTTGTTTTGTAAATCAATGCTTTAATATTATGAAAGTTTCTATCAATTCATTTCGTTTACTACTTACTTTCTCCAGTCATTAACTTCATTTCAATCTCATTTTACAAGCTAATTATTTTGCATTAGGGAAATCATTTCCACCAGCATATTTTCACCTCCTATAGTTATTTTTTTTTACTTTCACAGTGATATTTCTAAGATTGCGGAGGAACATACTAGGCTCCTTTCATTGTCTTAATAGTCTTCTATATTCAATCAAATAATATTAACATTTTAACTTGAGGGACTAACAATATACAAATACATATATCCAATTTGTTTTTTATTAATATAGGTGTACAAAATTATTATTTTTTTAAATTGCCTCCCTCCATCTCATCCTACTCACTTGGTTTCCCTCAAAATCCTAATCTATTCTGGGCTCACATCATTTCAGATGTACCCATATTTCACTTTAAACTAGCGGTACTTATGTCAACCTCATTGAAGAGATCAATTACTACCTCGGATTTACCCTTAAAATCAACTCCTTTTCAACCCATTGAGACATGCACACAATTGCTATAATTAAATAAAAAGAAAAAAAGGGGAAGCAGGGTCATTATTATCGCCACATCACAATCTTCCTCTACTACTCCCTTCACAATTTTTCTTTCCATACACCACTGAAGAACTTTTTGCCCTAAAACTCCTTTTGAATCTTACACTCCCCTGTGTTAAACAGATCATCAACATCAAAAGCTGGTATCAATTAATTTTACACCAACTAAAATAATCTTTTATATTTTTGCAATACAAAGCACTTTATTGAATCTTGGATAATCAAACAACAAGGGGGGGGGGGGGATTGGGGGGGCAGATTTCCAAAATGTCCACCTTCAAATAGTTTCACAGGCTGAAACTAAACATATCAGGACATTAGCATTCCCCCTCAAGAAGAGCTGTAACAGGGTTGCTGCTTACCCCTCTCCACTCCAACTGAACCTCCTGTATGATTTGTGTCAGGACAGTCCTCTGCTGACCCATGGCTAAATCTGAAGGCATTTCCTCTGGTCTCAGTTCCATCCTGCATTTTATACAGAGATCCCACGACTACCAGCCAATTATCTGATCTGCTTCTTCAAGGGGGCTTGATATGAACCTAGTGCAAACCTACCCCAGCAGAATCGTGTGGTTCTTGTTCTCTGTGGAACAAAACATGGCTTCTAAAGAGGACAATGCCCAAAAAGGTACAGGCAGAGAATACTGGATATAGGTTACTAGTGTCCTATGGCAAATCCACTCTCCAATTCAGAATACAAACACAAAAACAGCCTCAAACCATGGATATGTAAAACTAGAACTGAACACACCCTTGTGTACCTTTGTCTATGTGTGCAATTTCAGAACCAAGTTCCATCTGGCTTTCAACCTTGGTTGCTATAGAAGCACTTGAGATAAAAACTCACTGATGTCTAAACTACAGGACAGGTGTCTATAGCTGGCTAGTGCAAAAATCCTTGATATTAATCTCTTTGCTTAGGACTACTGAAGTGCATGCATCTGTCTTGCCTTCTGTTTATCAAGGCCTGTATGTGTAAGGATGCAATATTCTGCAGTTAAGCTTATGTGCAGAGCATTTTTACTGTTTCTCCTGTTCTATATCACATTTTCCTCTAACATATAACTAGTATACATGATAATGTAGAGGCAACATATAACCACACACACACACCACTATAATACGTAATCACAATGCAATGCTCCCCATATCCATAATTAATGGTAATATTAGAGAGTCACTAAACAATGTAATCATTACATTGGTAATACATACATGAGAAAACTGGAGAACCAATTAATAACATTTAATTCGGAGGAATTATTCTAGGCTCTCACAAACTTGAAGCGATCATCCCAACTAACATGTTATTAGAATCACCAAAGTCATTATTGATTCCCCAAAAAAAAAAAATATTTGCAGGTCTCTTGGAACGGTTTAATTTTACATAAAAAATCCTACCTCTAGGTAGAGCATATAAATTCAGGACTATCAGGACCAAGAAACCCCAAAATTATCCAAATAAAAGTAGCTGTATTTATAATCAATGGAATAGTAAATTATTGTTCATTAACAAAACTCTTTTCTTGAAGCATGTAGGGACAAAAAAATAAAATGCCACATCACGTTTAATTAAATCTTCTGTGCAAGTTGGCCTACCGAAATGTAGCCTATAAAAGAATACCCTGATTACACGCAAATGAAAGAACTGGTAACCCTAATATCAGCTCCAACAATAAGGACTGCCAACTACTTAACCAAGTATAGATCAAGCTACAGCCCCCTTACCATTGTGTTGAGGAAGATCACACTTGACACTATTTAACCATTGAATGATTAAACAAGAATTTTCTGATTAATTCTGCATCCTACTCCAATAACATTAAATTAGAAATTAAAGCTTCGATTTATTTAGCTTTCTTAGTTTGAGCCAGGCGAGTTTGCCATTTCCAGCTCAAAAGCAAAACTAATTTATAGAAGAAAAAAAAAAAAAAAAATAAAACATATGGATTTGAATACCGATTATTTCACACTTACTCAGGAGATTCTTGGTGCCCATTTAAAATGCTCAAACTTGAAACCTATATCAAACCTTTTTGATTAGATTATTCACAAAAGCCCAGTTAAAAAAACTGAATTAAGCCTTTATTAGGTCTCAACTTCCAGATATTACCCAAGACTTATAAATTAACAGATTTAGACTTAACACAGACACCTACTCAGGACACTCATTCTTTGAGGCTGCTGATACAGCTCTAAATTTGAAATACCATTCCAACCAACATAATCAAAAAATAGGAAGATGCCACTCAGTGGATAGTCAATACATTACTAATCCTAATGAAGAAAGAAAAACCGTCTTTAAAAAAATTAAAATAGTGATCAATTTAAGCCCTGCAATTTTTCACAATAAATTGTTCAAGCAATTCCAATTTTAGTACCTTGGCCCGCAACCACAAATATCTTGACACATTAAAAACTCTTAGTTGCCAGAGATATGCATTTAACTAGAGTCAGTGCCTCCTTTTCTAATAAGTTTACAGGAAGAACAGTTTTTTGAATTTTACAGTTTCCAACCGAATGGCCTGCATACGATATTGCTGCCCATGAATACCTGCTGAAACTAACAAAAGCAGCTCGCATGATTTGTTGCAATAGTCGCTTTAGTTTACTAATAGTAGAGTTAGCTACTCTTCTCATGTGCCATCATAACACAGCAGTCAAATAGGATCACATAGATATAAAAAAAATACACATTTCATAAAAAAGTACCTGTGTTACTAATAAAGGGAATGGTCTCATGAAGATAAAGAAAAGATAGAGAAATTACATGTTGAAGCAGCCATGACTTTCTTTACCACTACAGTAGCCAAATAGGGACATTTTTCTCCTTTGTTTCTCCACGTAAACACCTGAAAACAAGGACACGTCCTAAATATATTGAATAGTATATATAAATCTTCCATTATAGTTATAAATATGCCCACATTATTATTGTTTAAACTCCAAGGCCACAAAGTTCACCTTTGTTTAGACACATAGTGGTTTGGGAGAATATTAACCAATTTTTTTGGAGCAATATTTCACAGGAAAACAAAGATCCAGCACTGTGATAGGTAGAAACATAGTACAAACACACTTAAAAAAAAAAAAAATTGGGCTTATGACAATGCGACCAATACTAGCGAAAATTGTCCAATCAGGTGGGTGCCTTATGAGGTTGGCCATTTAAAAAAATGCTTTGGGCTTAGAAAGAGTGAATGCCTTCGACTTGTATCCCCACACATTTTCCTCCTAAATAATTTTCCATATATAGAGCTTGCTTATCAAAAATGGAAAAACAAGTTCATAAATCCATTCAAAACTGCTCATTGTCAAAAACCATAGGGGAGAAAATGTTTTTCTATGCCAAGGCTATGTGTGTCTTATCAGACAGTCCTTTATGACTATCTACAAGAAACAAAATAATTGGAAAAAAGAGACTGAAGAACCATGGCCTAGTTTTGAAAGAAGAGCAAGAATTTTTTTTTTTTTTGAATTGCTGAGTGAAAAGTCTAGGGCTTGGGAGGGGTTGTTTCCAACATATATTGTGTGTTATGTACATCCATAGCATTCAACAGATTAGTTTGTTTTGCATTCGTATCACTATTGATCAAAAGGAAAAAAATATGGAGACAAAACATGTACATCAAGTCTTAAGAAGAAAAAATCCCTGAGAGCTTTTGAGCCACTCAAAAGAGAATTACGTTTTGTACAGTGCATAGTATAAATCAGGTATATATTCTCAGCACATTATAAAAACTGCATTTTATTTTAAATGAAAAAAAGTAAAATGTATAATTTGCATAAATTGAAGAGCTCTTCTTTTAATGTACTCACTTTTGGTGCTGGATTTGAAGGCACAGCACTGCTTGACTGTACAATAGACAAAGGAACAAGAGTTGTTGTCCGCTGTTGTAACATTGCAATTACCGGTTGTGGAAATGGGCTCCTATGCCCTTTCTGAGATATCTTTTTCCTGGGCATGGGACTATGCTCAGCATCATCTCTGAATTCTGATATTAGAAACAATATAAACAAATAGTTTATTATACATAGGGGTTACAAGAAAGTTAGTAATTGCATATGCTGGACCCAGTGGTTCCCTCATCCATACAGATTGTGTGGATACAGGTGAAGTAAGACATCTTCCAGTATCCACACAATGTTATCCATAAATCCTGGCTCGTCTGAGGGCTGAATTACGAACAACTACAGTACGGCACATATTGCTAAGAATTTTTTTACATTTTTTTCCTCATAAACATCAAATTATCACACAATTAAAAAAGAAAAAAAAAAAAAACACACAAATATGGAATAAAATAAGGTACAACTTTGTAAATATCCGAAAAACACGGATTAAAAAAAACAAAACAGACGTACTAGTGAGATTTGATGAGGCGAATTAAATTTGAATGGTGAGAAAACAAAGGTGTTCATATAATTGTATGCATACAGAGCATGCTCCACAAGAAAAAAAAAAAAAAACAGAGAGAGAGAGTTGGGAGGATCTAAAATGAGCTATAGCTATTCTCTCTGAGCACATCTCTTACTCAACTATTTACACACTTACGTGAATATGATAAAACCTGCATGATTTAAAAAGCACACTTCCGGCAAAAATATATTTTTTTACATAAAATTGTTTATTAAATTTATTAATTTGATCCTCAATGTTCACTTTATGTACTTCTACGAAGCCCCCAGAGTAATCTCATCTTCTGAAAAATAAACTTACTTCCAGCTCTCTCTCTCAAGAGTTTGGGGAGCCAAGACGTAAGGCTGTGCCCATGTCGGTAGATCTTCATACTACCAATGTCACATTATCTATCAAGCAGACAGTGTGACATGCTTTGTTGTAGAGGCAATACACTTGTAATAGAGATCAGGAATAAAGGGAAAGGCTACAACAGGTAAGAATCGGTTACTCTGGTAGCTTCTTAGAAGTGTTCATTTTATGTGATTATTAAATGGAGTAGGGTACCATTAATTATTACTAGTTAAAAAGCATGTATATAAAGACTAACTAACATGTTAGAATGGTTTAAAAAAAAAAAAAAAAAACACAGTCTTTCACTGATCTAATAGGTCAACTATAAAATATTATAAATTTCATTAATTCCATCTCTCCACAGTAATCAAGAATACTGTGCTACTAATTTGCTTGCATCTCAAAAACAACCCTTTACCTCCTCCAGAAGAAATTCTTATTTTGCTTTTCACTCCTCTGTTCCCAACTACAGATAATTCTATTTCTTCATGCGGCATTTCTGCAATCTTTTGCATAAATACTTTTTCAAGTTCTTGTGCCATTAAAACAATATCATCACCTGGCTGGAAAAAAAATAAATAGACGTGTATCTATATTGTTTAGAGTTATTAAAAAAAAAAAAAAAAAAACACAGATGCATAAAACTAGGAAAAACAAATCTCAGGACTATGTAGAATAGGAGAAGAAGGGTTATTCTAGCAGTATATGAACGTGCAATATTCACCCACAACATATAGATAAAATATACTTTAAAAAGTGGCTATATGAATAAAAAGGATTACCTACAATACAAGCACAATATTGAGAGAGGATGACTAGAATGTAAAGACTTATGATCCGGATTTAAAATAAAAAATAAAAAATAAAAGAGAACCAAGGATTTTCCATAAGCCAAAAATAGTTTTAAAGCAAGCCCTCTATAAAAAAAAAAAAATAAATAAAAATAAATAAATAAATAAATTGGAAATAACATGTTCAAAATATAGTATAAAACATAGTTGACCAATTTATAGTTGTGAGCATTGTGGGTTGTTGCCAATGTTGCAGGCTCGCGAAGCGAGCCCACAGTTACTGGCAAGGAGCGCTCACTGTGCTGGTGGAGATGAGCACCATAGGAGCTCATCCCTATGACCCGCAGGACTACAGAGCAACAGAAATCCCAATTGCACAATTCAAAATGGGCGACCCGTAGGACTTTGAAAAAAATCAAGTGGAAAAATTAAGGCCCGTAACACTTTGAAAAAAGGAAAGCGGAACTTAGAAAAAAAAAATACAAGGTAAAAAAAAAATACGAAGTTAACGGCCGAACCGCGCACAATATAAAAACAATAAAAACACAAAGAAAAAAAAAAAAAAAAAAACATTACACACACCACAGGGGGACAGCCAGGACGTCTGGGATTGAGGTTGCATGACAATTTAAGCACAAAAAAAAAAAAAAAACACACGAGGCAACACAACCCCTAAACACGCAAAACAAACATCGGCAGGCACATAAGAATGGAAAGCGGGACTTAGAACAAAAATACGTGGTAAAAAAGATACGAAGTTAAAAACGGCTGAACTGCGCACATCCCAAAAAAATAATAATCACACAGCACGCAGGAACAGCCAGGACGTCGGAGTGAGGTTGTACAACAATTTAAACGAAATTGGCTCAGCGAACCAAAAAATGGCGGACGAAAAAGACCCCTAACCATGAAAAAAAACGCCAGGCATACAAGACCTTTACACAGGAACGTACAAGGAACAAAATACACTATTAGGAAACACGGAAAATGCTCCAGACCCACGCAACACATACACAATCTGAAAATGGTGATTTACACAACTAAAAAAAAAAAACAGTTTCACCTCGCAGCCTATTTATACTGCACACTTGCCACATTGCTGACTCTTACACCTCAGGTCAGCAACAGTCCAAATGTACATTGTATGCTGCAGGAAAATCTAAAGAGATTGTTAGCTCTTCAGGATATGGATTGCTGGATATATTAATTACAAATAAATAAATTATATTAATGTATTATTTAATTATTTATTTATTTAGTAATAAAAAAATATATTTAAATAAAAAATAAAAAGAGCAGGGGAGAGGCTCGCCATAAGCGCTGAAATCGTTCATTGCGGGGCTCACAATGGAGCACAGAGGGTGTTTAGAGGAGCAAAAGTACATGAGGGGAGAGCCAAAAGGTGCTCAGACGACCAAAAATACATGGAGGGAAGAGGCTCGTAATGAGCGCCAAAGATACTCAAGAGGACCAAAGCCTTACATAGTGTGCCAAACAGCATTACCCTTACAGTTTTATGCAACGTACATTGAAGTTTAGGGGCATATTTATCTTTGATGAGGTCCTGGGCCTGTTCAGATTTCTGCACCCCCCAACCTGCAGTTACTACTCTTCCTTTCCTCTTGATATATCCCAATTATAAGTTCAGATGTATACAGTAAATAAGAAAAAGTTGTCAGGTACACAAAATTGTCTCTCCATAATGAGAGTCATGTGCATATTGCATGGCACTGCATCAGCAACTTCAGAAAACTTGCTGCCCTCTGAATTTGTGCTGCCCTAGGCTAAAATACACCCATGTTACAGTTTATAGACAATAAGCCTTTCTGCCCAATAAAGATCAGGAGATATCGCTTTCCAATGAGAGATTCTTACCAGTTACCCCTTGTGTAATGCTAGTTATGCTCATTCTTTTTACTTGCATGGAGCAATTTATTTAGAACCCTGAGTTGTAAATAACAGTTATTAACAACTAGCTCATCAAAAATGACGGCATGATATAGTTTTATAAATAGTGTCTCAATGACGGGATAACATAGGACGTATCTCTTCCTCCCTCTACCTCCCCTGTGTCTCTTCCCTCCGCTCTCCCCTGCTCCCTCCCCTGTGTCCCCCCCCCCCCCCCCCCCAATATCCCATGAGTTGCAGTAGCCGCTTTGCACAGCAGGCTGCAGTAGATCAGGTGATGTGGTCCGCTGTACTGCGGGTATAGGATCTCCACACAGGGATCATGGGCCACACAATGTAGGAGGCAGGTAATACACTCACTGTATGGGGATACAGATGCTTTATATTATATATACACCCAATGAGTAGAGCGGACTGTAATTGTGGACAGTGTCTTACACAGAGTGTTCCCAGCAGGCTCTGCCTAACATGCCCTGTCCTCCTCGTCTCAGTCCCGCTACCTGCGTGGCTCCTCTTACGCCCGCTCTCTCTCCCGGCCTTCCTCTAAGTCCCCTCAACTCCCGGTCCCAGTCCAGTTACCTACACGGCTCCTCTCTTCCTATAGCCGCTTCAGTCCCGGCGCTTATCGCCAGCATCAGTTAGGGCAGCCAGAGCCGTGCGGCCCTCGCAATAAGCGTGGTGCCGGAGAGGGTAGAGCATAAAGAGGGCTGAGCATGGAGGAGGCAGGGCCGCAAGCTGGTGTCAGCTCTGACCGGCCTCCTTATTCTCTATGGTGCAGGGTCCCATCAGAGCTGGAGAGACCGGAGCATGGAGCAGGCAGGTGGGCGATGTGGCCCGATATACTGCGGGCCATATGCGCTCATCACGAGCATCAGTGGGGCAGGGGGAGCCGTGCGAGCCCTGCAATGAGCACCTATGGCGCTCATTGCAGTATGTGCCAATTGTCGTCCTGCAACCGCAGGCCTCGCCTTGCGAGGCCCGCAATGTGCGACAACAACTATGTGTGTGATAAGGATACGTTCTAATTAGATTAATGGGATGATCAGAAAAGCTGGTCCACAGTACTAATTTGGTAGGAACAATGTGAGTTATTTTTATATACCATTTAATTGATACATCATTGTCATTACCCATGTAAAATCTCCATTGCATTCTTTTAAAATCAATGGCAAAGGCAGCATTTTTTTTTCTAGTATTATTCTATTACAATTTGAAACTTCCTCACTCCCAAAAATAAGTTACATATAGTTTATGTATCCTGCTTAGATATTGAAACTTAAAAAATAAAGTATAAAATATAGAGGACTTAATATGTACCTTAATAAAACATACATTAAAGGCATATCTAAGTTTGCTGGATTATGAATGCATCTGATAGGGGAGAATTGGTAGTGTATGCAAAACATTTTTATTTATTTTTTTTGCATGAAAAAAAAACCTAAATAAATAAAAAAATATATAAAAAATAAATAACTAAGTAAATAAATAAATAGCAAAATAAACATTTAAACACTTACATTGAAATCAGCAAAATGTTTTGTCATTTCTGACCGTTGCAAATTAGGGTTAACACCCTCCAAACACAGGCTAGATTTGCATCAAATTTAAAATGATTTGTTTTGGCCAATTAGGTTAGCCGAAACATTTGATTTAAACTCTGTGGTTCCTGTTTGTGCTATAAAGCAGCCTAGGATATGTAGTGTATCACTGATATGTGCTATGTATTGCTGCTGTCATACAGATAGGAATCTGCAAGGAGATTGTCTGAGCAAGCAACAGCATGTAAATAGTGGGTTAATATTGCTCCCTGATGCTGCATGCTGATTGGGGGGGGGGGGGGGGTAATGCCTGTGTAGACAACCCCTGGGGGCGTTAACATTATCAGAGGGATTTTTAGATATGAATAAAAAAATAAAAAAAAATATGAGATGTGTTGCATACATATAAGCTGCTGTTTGCCTACGGATTGTAGAAATGTATTAATCCAATAAACATGGATATATCTTAAAGGCTTTTTTTTGTGAGTTTTGAAAACGTTTTTTGAAATTTTTATATTTAGCCATGCAAAATCACGTCTAAATTATTTTCAAACTGCAGAATTCAAATGAAAGAAACAGAAAACTTCCATATCGTCATCATTTATTCAAAAAGGCAAGTTTTAAAAAGAAATAATTACAAAAAAATGAATCTGAGAAATTAAAAAGTCACAATTCAGAAATATTCATACTCTGAATATTAATACTTTAATTTCACAAACTAACCAGCTAAAGCAGGAAGCTCTATGGGGACATTTACCATTTCTAAGCAAATGTTTTTCTAACCTGACCCTCAATGTACACCAACACTAAACAAGATTTGAGGATCTCTAACAGAGCACAGATAGTCCACTAAGTGGGCCACTAATGAGCAGAGACACCTGTGTTCTGGAATAGAGATCCTCTAATCCTCGCCTGCTGGGTGCCTTAAGGTCCGCATTGACCTTTTTCTCTCCATAGTCATTTGCATAACTAAAAACGTAATAGAAAAGGTGTCATCCTGCAGCTCCCAGGAGGGAAGCTTTACAACAGTCTTTTATGCCCTAAAATCTGGCCATAACGCCATACAGAGCATATAAGAATTAGGAGACTGTACTGCACTTGCAAGTGGTTTTAATAAAAAATTGCCTCCAATGAGGTTGAGGCCTACTAGGCTAGCCAAGACCAGGCTATAGTATACTATTCAACCTACCTACCTCCCTCCACATCAAGATATATTATCCAGCAGGTCAAGAATTAAGAACATCTAAAAAAGGTAGTCGCAATCTACAATTTCACCCTAATAAAATTACAATATACTATATAGGCCTGACCTGGGCCAAGTGAAGATATATCATACAGCTGCATTGCCTGCATAGAAAAGTGCAGAACTTAATCACAGGCTGAAAGTAACCCTGCATTTACTCTTACTATATGCCACGAGTACTGGTGGGACATTGACAACTATATATATGATATTTACAGTTCTCCAGTGTGGAGAACGTTTACGATGTTGGTCACGTTTGCGGCCCTCGCACAGCGAGGCTAGTCGTTATGGGCCACAACCGCAAGGCTCGTGGGACTTGGGGCCAAAACCTGTACATGCACTGTGCGGCTCGCAAAAATCAGAGTTTAACGGCCGAACCACGGAACTCGAAACACCTGAAAACAACAAGTATGCCTCAAATTAACTTACACACTCACACAGCACAATGGGAGAGGCAGGGAGCCTGTAAGTGAGGTTGCAAGTTAATTTGAGCCACATTTGCCATTTTTTTCACGATTGAAAATTGCCTAAAATGAGGAAAAAAAATGGCTGCCGAAAAAATGCAACACAACGAAAACGAGGCAGAAGGACGCAAGACTAGCCCGAAGGACGTAAAACTAGCCCGTAGTCACTCAGCGCGGGGCTCGCAATAAGCCAAAGGTGCTCAGAGGGCCCTCGCATTGTGTGGCAAACAGCATTGCCAGGCTTACAATTTTACTCCCGTCATTTTTGATGGGCAATTTCCTAGTTTATACATAAACCCAAGTAAGATTCTGCTTCATATGTAGCAGTGACAGCACTAATTGCTACAGTGCACTAATAGACCAAAGACCCTGATTTTGCAACAAAAAGCTTTAGAACTTTCCCAGCAATACTGTAACACTCAAAGTCTGAATACAAGCATTGCTGGATAGTAGCAGCATGATCATGGCTGCAGTGAGACACTGGCACCTAGGAGCAACAGATTAGGTACTGCTTCCTACAAAGGAATTTAAGCATAACAAGCCAGACAACGGGCCACTGAGAAACCTGACATTACCCCACTAAGAGTCAAGCAACAAACAACTACATAACACATGTGAACATTAAACACTGCTCACAGGCAAAGGGAATTATTAGAAAAATAGTCTGTCTGGTCAGAGAAAAATGTATCCAAATCAGACAAGGGACCCAGAAGCAATGGTCAGGGAGAAAGTATCACACCTACAGTTTAAAACTCATCAGCACCTGAGGGAGCCGCAGAGTTAAAAAATGTAAAGAAACCGGTTTGTTCGGGTCTGGACAAAAGTCCAAAAGATTTACTGTGAAAATATTATTGTAAAAAGTACCAACAAAGACTAAGATGTAAAGACCGAATGCTGCCCCTGAAGAAGAAGGGACACTCACATACGCAGAGTGACAAGAGTGGATAAGAAATCAACATACTATTTATAGGTTTAATATAGGGAATGGCGGGAGTGTCAACAAGAAGGAATTCTAAAGACATACAGTCAATATTACACACCAAGGAATAGCTCACAAGCGTCCCAAATTAGAGATTAAAGCATTAAAAGACCTGATATCATCTAGATCAGAAATCAAATCTGAAATAAAAAAAGCAACTACTGAACTTACTGCAGAAATAAAAGAAAGTAGACGCCAAAACTGTGTCCCTGGAAGAGAAATACAATGACCTTCTACAGGCACACAACAGGCTGGTGGAAGAAACCGCAACACTGAGATAAGAACAGACCCATCAACAAGCGGCACAGGAAGATCTTGAAAATAGATCAAGATGACAGAACATCAGGATAAAAAACTTGCCGGAATCAGTAAAAGATCTTCACTTCTATATGGCAGAACATGTGTGTGTGTGTGGGGACCATCCAAGAGATGTTATAGCTTGCTTTCACTGAAACGGAGTCCCGGAAATAGAAGGACAACATCCTGGTATCTTCTCGGACCTATCCCCGGTGACCCTGTACAAAATGGAGAACAATTAAACCAGTATAGTGGAAAGTATAGTGCAACATGGATGGAAATACACATGGGGCTTCCCATTCTGCCTAAATATAGCAAAAGACAGAAAGATCTTCACTATCAGAACCGCAGAAGGAGGAGTCATTCTTCTGGGATCATGGAACATACAAGTATCCGAAAACACCACCCAAACAGCAAGAGGAATCCCGAGATCCTGCCAAGGCCCCGAATCACAACCCAAGGCAAGAAAAGACAGCAGAAGTTCTGAATCATTTGTTTACCTTTGGAACAAAACAACTCAGACTTAAAACTAAAGCTCATAACATAGTTCTAAAACAGATCTTAGGAGCTGGAACACAGACAGTACATAATTAAATACAAAATGTTGACTAGTAAGAAAAGTTTGCAATAACCACTCATTTACTCGTAATAAAATGTTTAAACTAAGGTGTCCCTTAGGTAAATTATTGTTTAATCAGTTGCAGGGCGAATCATCTTAGTATTTGATTGAAATACTATTTGATTCACCAATAAAAAGTTTGAGGACAGTAAATCGCTCTCCTCTAGGTAAATTTATTTTACAAATCTAAGTTTAATAGTGTTGTTAATTAAAATCACACTTAGAAGTGTACTAGAGCTGTTAAAGGCATACAAGTGTATTGTTTACGGATAAAGAAAAGAACGTATTGTTTGAGTAGATAAAAAAACAGCAAGCCATAAGACTGGTAAACCGGATTGAATTAACTCTAATTTTTCTAATTTTGAGCCAGGTTACAAAACCTCTGGGTCTTGTGTCCTCGCTTCCCAGCGGGAGGCCATCTCATTGAAAAGTATCTGCAGAAGAGGTAGGCTCAGGTTTATCCTGACAGGTAGAGCTAGTAAATTGAAGACAGGTGAGTCATGGATATAAATATAATATCACATAACGCTCAGGGGCTGAATGAACCTGTTAAAGGGGGAATAACTATAAAAGAATATCTCTCAGAACTAGGAGCAGATGCAATACTGATTAAACAAGAAACCCATAAAAAAAAAAAAAAAAAACACAATACCCAAATAGTGGGTGAGAATCTACAAACAAATATTCCATGGCAGAGCCTCAGAGAGGAAAAAAAAAAAGAGGAAGTGTCAATCCTGGTGCATAAAAAGACTGAATTTTAGACATGAAAAGACATATAGTAGTAGCATGGAGGGGAATGAACCCAAAAAAAGGGAGTTTACTTTTTATTCAGCCAGTCATTAATCCCACTCTAGAATAGACTACATATTGTTACAGTAACAGATGGCACCTAATCCAACGGCAGCATCAATTTACCCCATATCATGGTCAGACCACGGTCTAGTTAGCATATCCCTGTGCGACTTGCTTCCAAAAGTACTTTCCCCCTGCATGGACATTGAACCCTAATTTGCTAAGCGACCCAGAATTGAAATAAATAAATTACCAAAGCAATTGAGGAATACTGCTCCCTTAACAAAGGTGGGGAAATAAATATATTGGGGGTATGGGCAGTTATCAGGGGGAAATGCATACAGCTGGGAGCTGCAGCAAAAAAAAGTAGAGCAAAATCAGTTCATCACCTTAAAATAAGAAATTAACAGAATTACATATTTGCTTCCCAAAAATCACAACGTTTGACGATGTTAAAAAAAGCAAAGAGCAATTAAATCTGATTCTAAGAAAGAAAGTGGTGACAATTTTACTGCGCACGCAGGACAAGTTCTTTAGACAAGCCAACAAGCCAGACTCATTGTTGATCAAGATGCTTAGACAAAAAAAAGAGGGCAGATTCATTTATCCCCCAAATAGTGAACAAGGACAATGAGACTGTATATAAGCCAGACCAAATCACAAGACCATTCCAACAATTTTATTATGACTTCTACTCAGCACCTGTTCATTCAGGCACACAAAATCACAAGGCAGGGATTAAAAAAGTTCTTATCCGCTCTTCAAATCCCCCAGTTAGATAAAACTAAGGTAGACACTCTTATTTTCTTCAATTGAAATGGGCTTTCCAAAAGCCATAGTAGACTCCAAAATCACATGGGGCTCCTGGTCCAGATGGATTCACTAACTATTACTACAAACAATGTGTGGCGTCACATCTACCGTATCTTCAGCCGTATATTCAATGGGTTGCTTGATGGGAAAGTGATGAAAAAAGAATTTTTAGAAGCAAAAATTATTGTACTACATAAGGAGGGCAAACAGTTATTCACAATGTAGTAGCTAGAGACTAATTTCTTTAAATCAATAGGTGAAAATATACTTCAAAAATTTTTGCAAACAGATTGGCACCATTATTACCAGAAGTGATTCATCCGGACCAGGTAGGCTTTATATCAGAGTGAGAAGCTCCAGATAATAAGAGGAGAGTATTCAACCTGATAGACATAGCCTCCAACAGTGGGACACTCATGATTCTGCTATCGTTGGACGCAGCAAAATCATTTGACAGAATAAACTGGGCTTTCATGAGAGAGACTCTACTGAAATTGGGCATAAATTAAGGCTTTCTAAATAGCATAATGTTACTATATTCCAATCAGAGAGCTTATATATCATATCAAGGCTTAGTTCTCAATTATTTGATATTGCTAGGGGAACGAGAAAGGGATGCTCCCTGTCCCACCTACTTTTCGCACTATGCGCTGAACCTCTACTCTAGCAATAGCCATAAGAGGAAATCCAGACATACAAGGGGTCCACTTGGGGGACAAAGACTACAAACTCCATTAATATATAAATATGTCTACACACCCCTGTTAAAATGTCAGGTTTCTGTGCTTTAAAAGAATTAGACAAAGATAAATCATTTCAGAACTTTTTCCACCTTTAATGTGACCTATAAACTGTACAACTCAATTGAAAAACAAACTGAAATCTTTTAGGTAGAGGGAAGAAAATTAAAAATTAAAAATAATGTGGTTGCATAAGTCTGCACACCCTCTTATAACTGGGGATGTAGCGGTGTTCAGAATTAAGCAATCACATTCCAAATCGTGTTAAATAGGAGTCAGCATACACCTGCCATCATTTGAAGTGCCTCTGATTAACCCCAAATAAAGTTCAGCTGCTCTAGTTGGTCTTTCCTGAAATGTTCTTAGTCGCATCCCACAGCAAAAGCCATGGTCCACAGAGAGCTTCCAAAGCATCAGAGGGATCTCATTGTTAAAAGGTATCAGTCAGGAGAAGGGTACAAAAGAATTTCCAAGGCATTAGATATACCATGGAACACAGTGAAGACAGTCATCATCAAGTGGAGAAAATATGGCACAACAGTAACATTACCAACAACTGGAGCTCCGTACAAAATTTATGAAAAAAGACGAGAAGAAAACTGGTCTGGGAGGCTACCAAGATGCCTACAGCAACATTAAAGGAGCTGCAGGGATATCTGGCAAGTAATGGCTGTGTGGTACATGTGACAACAAGCTCCTGTATTCTTCATATGTCTGGGCTATGGGATAGAGTGGCAAGACTAAAGCCTTTTCTTAAGAAAAACATCCAAGCCAGGCTACATTTTGAAAAAACACATCTGAAGTCTCCCAAAAGCATGTGGGAAAAGGTGTTATGGTCTGATGAAACCAAGGTTGAACTTTTTGGCCATAATTCCAAAAGATATGTTTGGCGCAAAAACAACACTGCATATCACCAAAAGAACACCATACCCACAGTGAAGCATGGTGGTGGCAGCATCATGCTTTGGGGCTGATTTTCTACAGCTGGAACTGGGGCCTTGGTTAAGATAGAGGGAATTATGAACAGTTCCAAATACCAGTCAATATTGGCACAAAACCTTCAGGCTTCTGCTAGAAAGCTGAACATGAAGAGGAACTTCATCTTTCAGCATGACAAAGACCCAAAGCATACATCCAAATCAACAAAGGAATGGCTTCACCAGAAGAAGATTCAAGTTTTGGAATGGCCCAGCCAGAGCCCAGACCTGAATCAGATTTAAAATGTGTGGGGTGTTCTGAAGAGGGCTGTGCACAGGAGATGCCCTCGCAATCTGACAGATTTGGAGTGTTTTTGCAAAGAAGAGAGTGAGCAAATCTTGCCAAGTCAAAATGTGCCATGCTGATAGACTCATACCCAAAAAGACTGAGTGCTGTAATAAAATCAAAAGGTGCTTCAACAAAGTACTAGTTTAAGGGTGTGCATACTTATGCAACTATATTATTTTATTTTTATATTTTTTTCTTCCCTCTACCTAAAAGATTTCAGTTTGTTTTTCAATTGAGTTGTACAGTTTATAGGTCACATTAAAAGGTGGAAAAAGTTCTGAAATGATTTATCTTGGTCTCATTTTTTTACAGCACAGAAACCTGACATTTTAACAGGGGTGTGTAGACTTTTTATATTCACTGTGTGTAAAGTGTGTATATGTAACCTGTGCCCTCCTGTCCACTACAACCTCCTTCGTGGAGCTGAATGAGGTACATGCGGAGCAGGGACATCCAGGGGGCTACTGTCCATCTCCAGTTGGCTTCCACTCCAGGGAGTGCTAAAGAGGGTTTGCCAGCCAACATTAAGCTGGCATACAGCAGCATCCGGCCCTTTGTGGATGACCAAGATGACCTGGACGAATACCTGCAGAACTTTGAAAGGCAGTGTGAGCTACTTGAGGTACCAATGGAAGAATGGGTGAAAATTATGATCAGTAAGCTCAGTGGGAGAGCTAGCCAAGCATACCAGACTATCACTCGAGAACTGGCCCATGACTACAGAAATGTCCAACTTGCTTTGTATCTTAGATATGCTCTCACTGCTGGGAAATAACGAGCCCGGTTATGGAGTGTGGGGAGGAGAAAAGGGGACACCAACACAGATGTGGTCTGGAGGATCAGGACTGCCCAAGAGAACTGATGGAAGGCTTGGAGGATGCTAAGCAGGTAATCATGATGGAGCATTTTTCTTCATATTTGCCCAGAGACTATGTGGGAGTGGTTGGAGGAAAAGCAGCCCGATACTGTATAGCAGGGGTGTCCAAACTCACTTCCTTTCCCTACCACCTGCAGACCAATTCAATGGCACTCTCAAACGTATGCTCAGGACGTTCAGGGAGCAGGAGAAGGATTGGGAGAAACTGTTACCCTACCTTCTCTTTGCCTACTGTGAGGTTCCCCAGGTGTCCAGAGGGAATTCCCCTTCGAATTCCTGTATGGGCGGCCTTTGAGAGGGCCACTGGACCTCATTAGAGAAACTTGGGAAGAAGAGCAGAGGCAGGGACGGGTGCCAGTAGTCCCCTTTGTTCTCGCCTATAGAAAACAGATAGCCAGGGGTCAGGGAGAATGTCCAGGTGCCCAAATGCATAAACAAAAAAAACAAAAAAAGAGAGGTTTTATGACCAGGTAGCCTGGGAGAGAGAACTAGAGGAGGGTCAGGAGGTGTTAATGCTGGTTCCTCACCCTCAGGATAATTTCCAGGCTTCCTGGGAAGTGCATTACAAGATTGTACAGAAGGTCAGCCCCACCACCTATGTGGCAGCCCTTGATGAGCCCGGTCACTAGAGTGGCTCATATCAATAGATGGAAGGAGTATCAGGGCAGACCACAAGCAATTTGTGACATCTGCCTGCCCACTGGCAGTGACCCAGAGGAAGGGCTACTGCCCAACCTGTTGGAACCAGCACAGCATTCTTGCCAGGCTGAGTTTGTTAAATTGTCCCTTAATCTGACCCAGGACCAGCAGGAGACACTGAATACGGAGCTGGATAACTTCCCTGTTTATTTTCTCATCTTCTGGGGCATACCCCCCTCACTAGCCACAAGGTACTGACTGGGGATTGCCCTCCACTTAAGCAATCCCCTTACAGGATTCCAGAGTCAGTGAGAGCCAGCATCCATAGAGAATTAGATGAAATGCTGTGGCTCAAAGTTATCCAGCCCTCTAAGAGCCCTTGAGCATCCCCCGTGGTGTTCGTCCCAAAGAAAAATGGCACAACTAAGTATTGTGTTGATTGTCGTAAGCTCAATGACAAAACCAAAAATGATGCTTATCCCATTCCTTGTATGGACGAGCTGTTAGACCAGTTGGGGGCCGCTACTTATGCGATTACCCTTGATCTGTCAAAGGGCTCCTGGCAGTTTCCCTTTGTGGAGCCTGCCAGGAAGAAAAGTCAGCATTTTTTACTACCTTTGGGTTATACGTTACTGGTAATGCCCTTTAAGGTGAAAAACGCTCCATCAACCTCTCAGAGACTAGTGGATCAGTTGCTGAGTGGTCACCAGGAGTATGTCCAAGACCACTTTGAGGTGGGTCAAGTGCTTCCCAGGTAGCAATGAATATAGCTATATCAGACAGGTATTAGGGGCTATTCCGGAAGCAGGTCTTACTATTCACCCTGACAATTTTCAATGGGCAAGGGCTGAAGTACAGTATCTAGGGCATAGAGTGGGTAGGGAGCAGATTAGACCTGAGCCAGCTGAGGTAGAGAGGATAGCAGCCCACACCCAAGACTAAAAAGGAGACGATGAGAGCTTTCCAAGGGACTGCAGAGTATTACCGAAAATGTGTTCCTCATTACAGTGCCCTGGCAAAGCCCCTGACTGACCTCACCAAGAAGGGATACCCCAAGAAAGTGGTGTGGACCCCAGCCTGTAAAGCCGCCCTCCAACAAGCCCTGACGTCCTCTCCAGTCTTGGCCACCCCTGACTACCAGAGACCCTTTATCGTCCACACAGATGCTTGCACTTATGGACTTGGAGCGGTGCTGAACCAGGTAGATGGGCAGGGGAAAAAGCCCCTTATCGCCTACCTCAGTAGGAAGCTGCTGCCCAGGGAGTTTAATTACTCAGCCATTGAGAATTAATGCCTGGCAGTAGTGTGCGCCTTAAAGAAACTGCAGTCATACCTGTATAGACAAGAATTCACCATGGTCACTGACCACAACCCACTGGTATGGCTAACTTGAGTAGCAGGGGACAATGGAAGATTACTGCGGTGGAGCTTAGCCCTCCAAGATTATAACTTCACCATTAAACATCGGAGTGGTAAGGCCCATGGCAATGCCGATGGCCTGTCCAGACAAAACAAGTAATTGTAAAGTTAGGGAGTCATCTGTCAGGATTAGCTCCCACACTTGACCATTTGGAAGGGGGGAGTATTGTCATGGTAGCCCTAGACTTTAGACTATTTGCTGGACTCTTTCGGGCTTACCGTGACTTACTATTTATCCCTGCTTTTCAGACTAAGCAGGTAGGACTAAACATATTTCGTGATTGTAATCTCCTCCATTCTCTTCAGTTGTTAAGATTGTATTTTCCCCTGTTCAGCACTACGGAATATGTTCATATAGTAGTGCATCACCCCCTCCTCTTTCCTCCTTACATCTCCCTCCCCCCGCCCTTTTTTTTGTTGACGTTGCAGTTTGTCTTTGCACAAAACCAAATTACTGTTATCAGGAAACGCTGTATATTAGAATGGTGAGAAAATATTGAAAAAACTGAAGACACATGTGGAAGTTGCTTATTGTAATGTACTGTAATGTGCTTGTATGAAATAACTGGACATTTTATATCTTCTCAGTGTCTTAATAAAGGGAATTAAAAAAAAATAATAATTACCACAGTTGTAGTTCAAATTACATTGGTCAGAGGGAGTTCTGGACATTTAAGCTGCATTTCCATATTATTTCAAGTTTACTTTTGCAGGGCTATTTTTTGCAATAAATAAAAAGAATTATAAAGACAATAGGGAATAATTTCTATTATGACAACTTTTATTTAATATAGGGAACAACGACAAATAAAAACTATTAACATTTTCAGTTTAAAAACAAAAGCACCGATTTGCTCCTTTGGCAGAAAAAATCTTGGCAATTAATGCCTGTATCACATATAGTCTGGGCTAATCAGCCTCTTATTCATTTCAAAGTTACTTAATATGAGTACACATATTTGGGCATATACAGGATAAACTGCAGTACTGGAGACAAAAGTCAATACACAACCCCACTTCCTGATTCCTTACACTAGGAATTAGGTGGGTCTTTACTTGTTTTTATGTACCACTATAGACAAAAAGTAGCTATCATTGCTCTTAACCTGGAACAGAAAAACAAAATCTAATGTATCTCTAGATCTTGTTACTTAAATACTGGAGAGTTTAAGAGGTAGTCATGAGAGTGTATGCCATAAAAGTGTTCAGGTGGCCAGGCTTCTTTAAGGGTATAGAACTTCGTGCATATTCAATCTATCTCAGTTTACCAAACGTTATATAATTTTGAGCCACTTAAGAAAACTTTCTCTATAGACTTCAATCTAACAGAATATCTTTAGACCCACTCAGAATGCATCGATATCTGTCTTAACTAGCCTAATTCAGGCTCTCTGCAATGCTCAGAACGCTACTTTCCAAGTCTCAACTCCACTTCCGGATTTCGCGCTCATGTGACTCAGGCGTGCGTCTTGCGTAATGACGCACGTTCTAACCTACGCCTGACGAGTTTCAACGTCTTTGTCAAAGGGGGAAGGGGCGTAAACGTTGGAATCAGCCCTTTATAGTATTCTTGTCGTCATGGTAACCACATTCTCTGCTTACAGCACGGATTAGCCACAGGAGGAAAAACAAATTGGAAAACATATGGATCACACTTTGACACCATATTATATCATATGTCAAAAATATGACAACTATTGCTTCAATGAATACGGTTGTGAACTTTATCAACATTACAAAATGTGGATTACATATATATAAAGACCCACCTAATTCCTAGTGTAAGGAATCAGGAAGTGGGGTTGTCTATTGACTTTTGTCTCCAGTACTGCAGTTTATCCTGTATATGCCCAAATATGTGTACTCATATTAAGTAACTTTGAAAGGAATAAGAGGCTGATTAGCCCAGACTATATGTGATACAGGCATTAAATGCCAAGATTTTTTCTGCCAAAGGAGCAAATCAGTGCTTTTGTTTTTAAACTGAAAATGTTAATAGTTTTTGTTAGTCGTTGTTCCCTATATTAAAGTTGTCATATTATTAGAAACTATTACCTATTGTCTGTATAATGATTGATGGAGTGGTAAATACTCACGGGAAATTAACTCACTAGATTGTACTATATTGTGTTAAATAAAAAGAACACAATGCTTAACAATTTAAAGCCCTTCAAATGCACACTAGGTATGATCTCTATGTGCTTAAACAGTCTGGTCAAAATAAACACTTAAAAAATATATGTAATCCAAAAGTTTAGAAAGTTTGATTTGTAAGAAAAAATAAAAATCTCACTTACCTTGTTATAAATATAACAGTTAGTGAACATGGTATTGAAATCCTGTATGCAATCCAGGGCCTTTGTATAGTAATTGTACTCCAGCCTCTTCCTTATTGTACTCAAGTCCATTGGATTCTGTATGATGTGATAATAGTCCTGTGTTTAACAATACACACACACAAAAAAAAAAAAAGTTAATAATGCACAAAGAAAGAGCAAGTGAATGGGAATCGAAATAGGTGATCATCTTCATGGATTGAGATTTGCCTCCACTATGTAAATCAAAATGTCGGTCTTGCCCAGTATTCTACTTTTTGATGTATAGCAATAAACACAATGAGTAACCTCTCCATAGCCTTAACTCCCTAATCGCACCACAAAGCACCATTACACAGCACCTCAGTCTTCATTAACATCCCTTATGGTTTTCACCTTGAGTGTTATATTTGTATTCTTGATTAAAGCCTTAGGTATAATTGTTTACCTGCAGACATGCACCACCTAGTACACACACACACCTATCCAAGCAATAAGAGTGTTAAGTGGAACAGCTCTAAAATGGTGTAATTTTAACATAGGGTGAAATTTAAACTTTTGTTTTATATGAACTTCAAATAAACAGCAAACATAACATGAACACAAACTGAATATTAACAGAAATATAAAACTTTTTTGATGTTGAAACTTCTGCCTCATCCTGGATTCTGATTTTTTTTTTTTTTTTGAGAACATGAGCATTAAAAGTCGGTAAAAATAGCATTATAGCAAAACAATGGTAAAATGGCTGACAGCAGAGCAGAGAGGAAGTACACAGAGATCTCCTGTCATCTACCAGTTTGTTAAACCTGCCTGGCCTCAGAATTAATCAGGAATGGTTTACAGCACAAAAAGGGTTTATACACAAAATGCTATATATTTGCGCTCTCTCACACCGACTTGGAGATTACATTTCTCGGAATAGTGGATGAATTAGCCGCACAGCCACATAAGGTATTACAATGGCATCTACGCATGGAGTGGTAAAGCTACTCCAAACTGGTTTACTCCAGTCCACAATGTGGGGGTTAAAATATTTCTTTAGGTGGATATCTGACCAATAAGGTGGAAAGGAGGAGTATTGGGGGTGAGATTGAACTACATGCATAAAAGAACAATTCAAACCAGAAATCAGGCCTTCTCTTGACTACTATCTCTGTTGCTGGATGGATATTGTAAAGGACTGGTAACTATTATACACACATGGACAAAGCATCACAAACAGTATATTAGACTTGGTCATTTCAGAATGCTTATTCTGTTAAGGAGATTTTGTTTTATAGTATTATCAGACTGTATATGTATTAAATTATTGTATTTTGATACATAGCCTCATTGAATAAATAGTTATTGCAGAAAAGAGCGTGGATCTTAATTTACACTGAGAATCTCAGAGTATGAGATTATGAATATAATAATAATTCCTGTAATTCATATTATTAATAATAAATATAGTATTTAATTACACCCAATTTATAACATTCTTACCATGTACATGCACTTGCATTTGGGGAGGGGATTTAATCCAAAGTCTCTTTGAAGTTACAAGTGAACTTGGCGGACAAAAAAAAATGAACCTGTGATATTGGTCAAGCTTTTTCTAGGAATAAGTTGTTGGCCACCACGTTTGTTTTTGAGATTAAGAGGCAAACTAGAGTGAGACACGCAATTGGAGTAAGACTGACTTCCTTTCTGGGGATCCAGGCGGAAGAATCAAATTGATATGTGACAGCGCTGAAGGCACATCAAAGTGTAAATAATGGAGATAATTGCTAAATGTGCTGAATGTAGCGATTTTGAACCAGTAATTGTTGAAAATTATAGTATGCTTAGAAGAATACATAATATGTGGTTGCAATGTAAGAGAGAACACATTAATAAGAAGAATTGGTGTTTAATGGAAGAGAGAAATAAGTTACAGAACTGTATGAAGTGGTTAATGTATATTCAAAATCAGATGAATATGGCTATTAAAAAAAATGGAAAAAATTTCCAGTTGCAACAGTTACAGTGAATAGTAAGGAAACAGACAATTGTCCAACATGTGGTTTAAATGCATAAATATATACAGTGCCTTGCAAAAGTATTCACCCCCCTTGGCATTTTTCATGTTTTGTTGCCTCACAACCTGGAATTAACATGGATTGTTTGAGGATTTGCATCATTTAATTTACAGAACATGCCCACAACTTTGCTTCACAATTAAAAAAATAAAAAACATCTTCAAACAACAAATAGGACAAAATAACAGAAAAAGTCAATGTGCATAACTATTCATCCCCCTAGAGTCAATACTTTGTAGAGCCAGCTTTTGCGGCAACCACAACTCCAAGTCACTTTGGATAAGTCTCTATGAGCTTGCCACGTCTTACCACTGGGATTTTTACCCATTCCTCCTTGCAAAACTGCTCCAGCTCCTTCAAGTTGTATGGTTTGCGCTTGTGAACAGCAATCTTTAAGTCTGACCACAGATTTTCTATTGGATTGAGGTCTGGGCTTTAACTAGGCCATTCCAACACATTTACATGTTTCCCCTTAAACCACTCAAGTGTTGCTTTAGCAGTGTGTTTGGGGTCATTGTCCTGCTGCAAGGTGAACCTCCTTCCTAGCCTCAAATCACGCACAGAGTGGTACAGGTTTTGATCAAAAATATCCCTGTATTTATCACCATCCATCTTTCCCTCAGCTCTGACCAGTTTCCCAGTCCTGGCTGCTGAAAAACATCCCCACAGCATGATGCTGCCATCACAAATGTTTCACTGTGCGGATGGTGTTCTTTGGGTGATGTGATGGATTGGGTTTGCGCCAGACATAGCATTTTCTTTGATGGCCAAATAGTTCCATTTTAGTCTCATCATACCAGAGCACCTTCCTCCATACATTTTGGGAATCTCCCACATGCCTTTCTGCAAACTCAAAACGTGCCATTTGTTTTTTGCTGAGAGGAATGGCTTTCTTCAGGCCACTCTGCCACAAAGCCCAACTCTATGGAGCGTACAGCTTATTGTCGTCCTATGTACAGATACCCCAGTCTATGCAACTCCTCCAGGGTTACCTTGGGTCTCTGTGCTGCCTCTTTGATTAATGCCATCCTTGCCTGGTCCGTGAGTTTTGGTGGGGGGGCCATCTCTTGGCAGGTTTGCGGTTGTGCCATGTTCTTTCCATTTGGTTATGATTGATCCCCAGGAGAATCATCAAATCTAAGATTTGGATATATATATTTGTTTTTATAAACCTAAAAACGGACTTGTACTTAACAACATTGTCTCTTACTTGTTTGGAGAGTTCCTTCATGGCAGTGTTTGGTTAGTGGTGCCTATTGCTTAGGTGTTGCAGCCTCTGGGGCCTTTCAAAAAAGGTGTGTGGATATGTAATGACAGATCATGTGACACTTAGATTGCACACAGGTGGACATCATTTCACTAATTATGTGACTTTTGAAGGCAACTGGTTGCACCAGAGCTTTTTATGGGCTTCATAATCAAGGGGGTGAATATATATGCACATGCCAATTTTCTGTTTTCTATTTCTAAAAAATAGTTTTATGTATATATATTTTTCTCATTTCACTTCACCAACTTAGACCCATCACATAAAATGCAGATTAAAAAAGCATTGAACTTAAGGCTGTAATGTAACAAAATAGGTAAACAGTCAAGGGGGGTGAATACTTTTGCAAGGCACTGTAAAATACATTAGAAGATAATTATGAGGCTAGCGGAGCTTCCCTTAGAAAAGGTTTAGCTGATCAGCAACAACCAATTGCAGGGATTGATAACAATAAACCAGCTTGTACATCAGAAGAGGAAGATGGATTACATTTTGTAGCTGACTGTCAACAAGCAACAGACAAAAATTATGCAAGGGACAGTTCTGACGTTAGTAGGAAAAACCTCACACACAAAGTTTAAGAAAAGTACCAAATGATTTACATTCAACACCATGTGGGAGTAGAGATAGGAGTTCTTCAACATCACAGGCATCTACAATAATCAGACAAGAGGACAGATATAAAATAGTGAAACAATTGATAAAGTTGAAACAACTATTTCCACAATATGACACAAAGGTAGAGGTGTTGTCCAATACATCTAATTTTGAGTCATCTGTGAAAATGGTAATTGCTTTCTCCTAAAGAGGCATGTGTTAGGTTAAAATGATGGTTTCCAGGAAGCCTAGCATCTAGATTAGAGGTCCCAGTTAGTGGTCCAAATTATATCAATAAAGACTGGTTTAAAGAGGATAAATGGGGTACAGAAGGGGACAGGCTGTGAGCTGTATTTAGGTTTGTCACAGGGAACAGAGACTTAGATGAGAGTAACTGTACAGTATGACCCATGGGTGTTTGCTTCTAAATTTGAGCAAGTGTACAGACTCACACAGAGTGCCCCAGATCAGACCCCATCAGATATGTTACAGTATCTAGTGAAGAAGTTTACCCACATACATCAGGGCCCCCAAGACAGACATGATAAGAATTCTTTCAAACAGAACAAGCATAAACCTCCAGATAAAACAAGACAGAAATATGCACACAAGACCAGGCCCAAGAATAATCTGCATGGGCCAGCACAGGACGTTTTAAGAATGATGATGGTAGGGATGGAGAGGAATCATGAGAGGAAATATGAGAATAATCCCTCTCCGACATCCTTATCTGATTGACTATCACCTACCCTGGGAGACATGGATTACAGATCATTCTGGACGTACCTTTGTTAATGGGGCGATTTCAGGCCATGACACAAGATCACTCATTCCCACATATGGGGCAAAACACATATTTCTTGTGGGACTTGGGGATCCCAGTCCCAAGTTTTTCCCATCTCAACGGTAACTAACTGTGCCAAATTGGAATTTCCTTTGTCCACTGATGTCCTAATGTCAGAGTAGGAATGCAAAAGGTAGTATAGGGTGCTGATGTTATTAGAGCAAAATGGATGATAGTTGATCTTTGTAACAATGTACTGTGGAGGGACACTAGAGGGAGGAAAACTGTTATGTTAGAGGAGTCTTGCGAGTCCAGTGGCATCCATTGTATCAGTTACTTCAGGAAGGGTGTGGCCGGACACCAATAATCACTCTGATCTGAGGAAATTGGTTTTGTATTTCCCTGAACATATGGGCCCAACATAAAATGACTGTGGAATACTGAGAGAGCATGCTAACCGGCCTTAATTGTTACAGAACCAGCAAACTCTCCCTAGTGGGTACTCTATTCACGATGGGTTAATTTGTTATACCAGTCCTACAGAGCCACAGGCCAAACTTATTTTGTAGTCCCAAAGCATTTACAGAGGAAGATTACAGCAAACTCACTCTTTTGGGACACATAGGTCACAGTGCCTTAGTATACCATCTTAGACAGAAATATCTTTGGCTAGAGTTAGTAATATCAGCCACACAGTATATTCAGGAATGCCTTATCTGTGCTCAGATAAATCCACAGCCTAAAAGGACAATTCTCCAGAGGGTACCTGTAGCGTATGGTTCCTGGAAATTCTGGAGGTCTCAGATATGCCCTAGTCTTTAGCGATATATTTTTTTTTAAATGGGTTGAAGCTATTCCTCTTTGGCGTGACACTGCACAAACTACTGCTGGAGTACTATGGGGACATGTGTTTTCAAGGTGGGGTTTTCCTGAAGTCATTGAGTCAGACAGAGATAAACATTTTATGGGACAGATCATGCTAAACAGCTGTGCCATACTGGGAATACGGCAAAGATTCCATGTTCCATATCATCCACAAACCATTATGTCTAGATTAGCCAAAATGCTGACAATATGGTAATTCTTGGGTCACATCTTCCAGCTGTTCTAATGGCTATTAGAGAGCTACACCTTGCACTGCTACTAAATGCCGGGTGATCCTCAATTGTCCACTCCCCTGAGACAAGACGTGTCAAGAGTCCAATATCTCTCCCAAATTCAGGAGCAGTTAAGATTACGGCTACATTTTGCTGCCTCTAATATGGCCCCAACTGATTGTAAAGTGCCATCTAAAATTCAAACTTTGTTTGAAAAAGGGGGGGGGGGGGAATGATCATGATAAAAAAATGTAAATAAAAAATTCTCCATGGGATTCAATTTGGGATGGTCCTTATATAATTCTGTACACATTAGGCACTACCAGAAGGCAGCCTGGCCACAAATGGGTCCATGTGGACCAATGTAAATTGTATAAAGGGACAGAGGTCCCAGATGTAGATATTTCTGTTAAGAACTGATGTTTGACTTGTTTGATGTTTTCAGATTTGGCAACGAGGAATAAACATGAAGATGCAAATATGGACAATGTATTAATTTGTAATAATCAGGAGATTGGCAAAGAAGATCAAGTCATACACAAACATATGGAGCAGTAACAATTTGGAAGAACCATGCTTTGATCAACTGACATGAAGTGGGGAAGGTATTGTGGACATTTTTGGGACAAAAAGTCATAACAACATCAGTGGATTTTGGAGAGACAATCTGGGTAATAAAAAGAAAAGGGAATGCACATGGACAAACTGAGGAAAATGGACTATAGGTCTGATAGCTGAAGATATTACATTTTCCCTTAGTCCCTGTTACATCCATGAATCAGCAAGGATATAGCATAACACAAGTTATCACTGAGAGCATGCTCAAAGAAGGTGTAAAATAGGAGTTAGTGGGATCTAACCGGGGTGGATATCCTTAACAATAGATGAGGGGAGGGAACCTACAACAGTAGCACATCCTTTGACATTCTACTACCCATGCTCCACCAAGGGTGGATAACTATGCTGACAATCCCATGTTGGTAAGAAAGTAGTTTCCAGAGGTCCCTTTCAAATTTGGTCTCTGTACCCCCACACCATTATTGAGGGATGCTACATTCCAGCGGATTTAATGGTGAATAAGATAAGTTTGACAGATTGGCTAGTTTCTAAATTGTTCCACAATTACAGCTACTATGGAAATGTCATTAGATGGGCAATGGGTACCAGAAAAATAAATAAAAGGGGCATTGTGGATACAGTGTGTGGAACAGTGAGGTGTAGGAACTAGTCTAGAGGTTGTGAATGCTATTGATATTTTCAGTCCGACTACAATGTTACAGTCTGAGGGTTTGTTAAACTCCAAAGGGTTACACACACACAACAAACCATAAATACACTTGTAGAGGGACTGACAAAAGCAGTGATAGAAATACAGCATATTTAGGAGATATTGCTAGGGGTAATTGAGAGGTTAAGAAAAGTGTTGTGGGATTTTGTATGCCTTTCCATGCAAACTGAGCTATCAACAAAAGAATAGAGTATGGTGGCTCAGGTATATTATTTTAAGGCCCAAATGTAAGTGTGTAAATAAGGGTGCACCTTAGGATAAATTGATTATATACAGGAAGAGAGACAAAATATCCTATTATAGGGCACACTTAATCATCCTCATCTTAGAAAGAAGAGAATAAACTATATAATAAAACTTAGCTTTTAATGGTAATTAAAATCCTTATTAAAATATATGCACATAGGTAGCAGAGAGATGGCGAAACTGTAAAATTGGTAGAGATGGTAATGCTAAATAGAGAATTCTGCCCTAAATGGACTGGCCATATACAATATAAAGTGCTTGTGTTGTCACAAGAAAAGTGACTATTGTGCAAAGAAAGTGCTAAGTATATAAGGTGCACGAAGCTATAATTAGTAGTATACAGCTGTATGCTATACACTTATCAAAAGTGCAAAATAAATATGTATATAGCGAGTTATAAGGTCAAGAAGATTCTATTGTCCAGCTATATGCTAGTATTCCTGAGAAAACACTGTGATAAATATTGAGTGCTAAATGCTTCAATATAACTATAAATTAGTATAGCTCAATACTGCATGTTCACGTACGTGAACCCGACGTACGTTTCTTGAATTTCATCAAGGGTCCCCCGCCATCTCTCTGCTACTTATGTGCATATATTTTAATAAGGATTTTAATTATACAATAAAAAAAAAATAAAAAAAACTTAGCTTTTAATGGTAGTTTATTCTCTTCTTTCTAAGATGAGGATGATTAGGTGTGCCCTACAATAGGATCTTTTCTCTCTTCGTGTATACAAACTGAGCTATCAACCGATTTTAAGATCATACTCTTTTGGGAGCAAACTGAAATTAACAGGCTTGCTTTTTATCAAAGAGTTATGGGTGAACAGCTGGCTGGGTTGCAAGGGAAATATATGCCAAGCTACTTCATTAGTACCAACCAGGGGAACTTCCAGAATATCTACTATAGGACATCACTGGGAACTCCGGTAACAGAATTACATGGTTTACATCAGGAGTTAGAGTTTCCCAACTTCATAGTGAATGGTACCACCATAGAACAAGTAAATGGTGAAGGTTGTATAAGATTCCCTACCAAAATCTTATGTCTGCCCAATCAGGTCAGAACAGTATTTGATTCATGCTGGCATAACCATACTGCCAAGGGTTTGTAGAAAAGGTTAAACCCCCAAGATATAATAATTTCCCCTGAGGACAGGGAAAGGTGCGTTTTGTTTCATTGAAACCAATAGAGGAGATACACGTATGGTTCAAACATTGTATATTTAGGGAACAAATTACTAAGGGAATTTACTGTCAGACTATATGGTGAGAATAAGTTCACAACCGTTTAATCTTACAGTGCCACAGCTATTAACCTACAATAAAACCCTGGGGTCCCCTCTGATAGTAACAATCATATCAGACAAACCTTGACAGAAATGGGTAATGCAACTTAAAAGATGCTCAGGTACTGCTCCAACACCGACAAAAATTTGGAGAAAAGGGAACACGTACATTTTCACCATCAACAGCAAGAACTCCAAAGAATTGAACATACATTTTCTGATCTGTCAAGTGCATCCTGGTGGCAGAAATGAGTCAATTCAATTTCAAAACACTAATCATGGGGGTCTGCTTTGGGAAATGTATTCCTACATCCATTTATAATTGTATTAGTAATGTCTATATTATGTATTGTTCAAATATGCATGTGTCGCTATATAAAATATATGATATAATGTATATATATCATTTGTACTACGGTATACGTATGGAAACAGCTCTAGTAAAAATAGCAAAAACACACAGGGAGTTAGGCCTATTTGCAGTCTAATGTTTCACTAACAATTGCTGGCTATGATGCCTAGCCCCATGGCAGCACTGTTCCCTCTAAGCTGTGCGCGCGCTCACACACACATACCCTGAAATGAGTGTACACATATGCCTATGGGGATATTTAATCTTGGTTTTCCACAGTAACTTATTTCACACATGGAGAAATAGATCTCCATTGATCCTTTTCCTTTTGCCCTGTATGATTCTTTTATTAGTTATGTGCATTGAAACGCGGTTTATTCTTCAGGGAAAGGTGAATGATGCCAATGGTCCCTTTGAGAGAGCCCTAGTGGGCGGAGAAACGCATTAGGGCAAATCCAGATGTTCGGTTCTGACGCCCGACATTAGCTTGCCCTCTCAAAAAGCATCGGCGTCATTCAACCTTCCACGATTTTCGTGTGGCGAAAATAGTCTAGAGTTAAATTTGGGTTCCACCTCACTCAGACGTCCTGGCTGTTGCCCCATGCTGTCTGTGATGTTTTTGGGTGTATTTAGTGTGTTTTTCAGGTTTTTCATTCGGCTGCTAATCTCGTAAATGTTTGCGTCTTGTATCTTTTTTTTTCTAAGTCCCGCGTCTCGTAATTTTAACGGCTCGCATCGGCTAAGTGCTACGGTTTGCGAGGGTCACAAGCAATGAGCGCCTGCGTTGCTCATCGCCTAAGTCGTACGCACCTTCGCAAAGTCTCGCAGTTTGACAACTATTATATGTGATACAATTAAGAAGGCTGAAGCGAATTGAAACACTTCATTCAACTGAGCAAATATTAGTTACTGCAGCCCGTAAAATAATTTGATATTTAACTGGCGTCTTATAGCTGACCGCAAAACATTTGTGGGTTAAAGGCTGAAAATACCTGCGGTTTCCAAAGAGTAACAGATAGGACTCTCAATGGGGTTAAACACCTGTTCGTAGCAAAGTAAATTCAACTAAAAAAATAAAAAATAAAAAAATCAATACTGCACTTTAAAAAAGAAGGGGAAAGCTATGAAAGACATTAGAATAAATTGCACAAAGTCTCAAACTTGCAAATCTGCAATTATTTTTATTTTTTACATTTAATTTCCGTGTTATATCAATCATGGTAATCAAGTAGTCAATACATAAAATCGGGCAACCCACATGGACTAGAACTGCATTGTAAGTAATTTTTATTGTGTACATTATCGGATTGCGAGTTAGATTGCAAATATCACAGTTTCTAAATAGGTAGTTAAGACCTTGCTTAATTGATCATGCTCTGAAATGATACTTACGGGTGCATGATTTACGGTTTAGGCTTCCGGCAAGGTAGCTGCGGGCTTGAACAATTGAATCGCTCTGTAAATGTTGCAAATTTCAAGCCTGCAAACTAACGGCCGGTATAAAGTCAAATCTATTTCTACATGTAAAACTTGCTAAATTGCTTAATCCATACTCTGTTATATTGTAAACAGCTGCTAAACTTCAAGTAATGTATGCTAGTGAGCTTAAGACACAATAACATTAATTAAATTATCACCTGACTCACCAATGCGCACAAAAAAAAAAAAAAAAAAAAAAAAGAGTTTACATTCCTTGCAAAATGTTGCACAAAGACTCTAAAAAATGTTTTTAGAGGGAACATAGCATGGCAGCCTTGATTTTTTTTTTCCTTACTCAAAAAGTGCAGCATCTACTAAATATATAAGCCATTAAGACTTAAGTGTATATCTAGTCCCCAGCATTCAGATAACCATGGCTCCATACTAAACAAGTTGATTGCCACCTACTGTAAAAAGATCACAAGATAACTGTATTAAGTTGGCAAAATTTGAGACAGAACAAAGACACAGAGGAAAAGCCTGCAATCTTAAAAAAAAAAAAAAAAAAAAAAAAAAAAAAAAGAAAAGTAACCAATCTCAGCCATTCGAGGATCTTCGTAGGCAGATAGGCAGTACCAGGCTGGAACTTGACATGGTGCGGTCTGTTCGGACACAGAAAGCCATGAGATGGACCCACCACAGGTTTTACTCTAGTGCCAATAAACCCAATACTTAATTAAAACAATGTTTCTCACAAAAAGAGTATCTCAATCGAAAATATTTCAAATTAAGTCTCCCTTCAGGGATTATCACCAGTAGTCCTTATAGCAAACAAAACATATTTCAAACTTTTTTTTAAGAAACTATACAAAGCCTCCCCCAGGTCCTCAACCTCCCAAATGTCCTCATTTCTATGCTTGCGTTAGGCCCATCTCTATTGCCCCAGGAAACGGAGGCTCTTAACTCTAAAATTATGATGGAGGAGGTCAAGGCAGTTATCAAAAACGTTAAAGATCATCACACCCTAGTATAAGAAGAGTTTTTCAGCCCTTTTTTAAAAAAAAAGGCTGAGAAGGCCCCCCTCTGCTTATACTTTAGTCACTCTACCCAGGCGTCTCTTTCCCTCCCCCCCCCCCCCCCCACATCCTAAACCCCCCTCATCAAAAAAAAAACCTCAACCCCTCTAAATACCTCCCCCTCACTTACCTCCATCTGCTCCTCCCGTCTGTGTCGGGACCCGACGTATGCCAATGACATCACATGCGCACCACGTCCTTAGCACTGGCCGGGTCAAGACGCAACGCGGAGGAGCAGCTTCAGATGGAGGGGAGGATGAGGAGGAGAGGAGGGGGGGGGGAGTGAGGAAGATGAGGAGGGGGGGGGGAGTGAGGAAGATGAGGAGGGGGGGGGGAGTGAGGAAGATGAGGAGGGGGGGGGGGAGTGAGGAAGATGAGGAGGGGGGGGGGAGTGAGGAAGATGAGGAGGGGGGGAGTGAGGAAGATGAGGAGGGGGGGGGGGGAGAGAGGAAGATGAGGAGGGGGGGGGGGAGAGTGAGGAAGATGAGGAGGGGGGGGAGTGAGGAAGATGAGGAGGGGGGGGGGAGAGTGAGGAAGATGAGGAGGGGGGGGGGAGAGTGAGGAAGATGAGGAGGGGGGGGGAGTGAGGAAGATGAGGAGGGGGGGGAGTGAGGAAGATGAGGAGGGGGGGGAGTGAGGAAGATGAGGAGGGGGGGGGAGTAAGAGATGAGGAGGGGGGGGGAGTAAGAGATGAGGAGGGGGGGGGAGTGAGGAAGATGAGGAGGGGGGGGAGTGAGGAAGATGAGGAGGGGGGGGAGTGAGGAAGATGAGGAGGGGGGGGAGTGAGGAAGATGAGGAGGGGGGGGGGGTGAGGAAGATGAGGAGGGGGGGGGGAGGATGATGATGAGGGGGGAGTGAGGAAGATGAGGAGGGGGGGGTGAGGAAGATGAGGAGGGGGAGTGAGGAGGATGAGGAGGGGGAGTGAGGAGGATGAGGGAGGACGAGGAGAGGGGGATGAGGATGAGAAGGAGGGGGGGGGATGAGGATGAGGAGGGGGGTAAAATAGGTGGACTCTGCTTATACTCAGTTCGGCTTATTCACGAGTATATACATACAGTGGATATAAAAAGTCTACACACCCCTGTTAAAAAATGGCAGGTTTCTGTGCTGTAAAAAAATTAGACAAAGATAAATCATTTCAGAACTTTTTCCACCTTTTTAATGTGACCTATAAACTGTACAACTCAATTGAAAAACAAACTGATATATTTTAGGTAGAGGGAAGAAAAATATAAAAATAAAATATGGTTGCATAAGAATGCATACCCTTAAACTAATACTTTGTTGAAGCACCTTTTGATTCTATTACAGCACGCAGTCTTTTTGGGTATGAGTCTATCAGCATGGCACATTTTGACTTGGCAAGATTTGCCCACTCTTCTTTGCAAAAACACTCCAAATCTGTCAGATTGCGAGGGCATCTCCTGTGCACAGCCCTCTTCAGATCACCCCACCGATTTTCAATCGGATTCAGGTCTGGGCTCTGGCTGGGCCATTCCAAAACTTTAATCTTCTTCTGGTGAAGCCATTCCTTTGTTGATTTGGATGTATGCTTTGGGTCGTTGTCATGCTGAAAGATGAAGTTTCTCTTCATGTTCAGCTTTCTAGCAGAAGCCTGAAGGTTTTGTTCCAATATTGACTGGTATATGGAACTGTTCATAATTCCATCTAACTTAACGAAGGCCCCAGTTCCAGCTGAAGAAAAACAGCCCCAAAGCATGATGCTGCCACCACCATGCTTCACTGTGGGTATGGTGTTCTTTTGGTGATGTGCAGTGTTTTTGCGCCAAACATATCTTTTGGAATTATGGCCAAAAAGTTCAACCTTGGTTCATCAGACCATACACCTTTTCCCACATGCTTTTGGGAGACTTCAGATGTGTTTTTGCAAAATGTAGCCTGGCTTGGGTGTTTTTCTTCGTAAGAAAAGGCTTTCGTCTTGCCACTCTACCCCATAGCCCAGACATATGAAGAATACGGGAGATTGTGGTCACATGTACCACACAGCCATTACTTGCCAGATATCCCTGCAGCTCCTTTAATGTTGCTGAAGGCCTCTTGGTAACCTCCCAGATCAGTTTTCTTCTCGTCTTTTCATCAATTTTGGAGGGAGCTCCAGTTGTTGGTAATGCCACTTTTGTGCCATATTTTCTCCACTTGATGATGACTGTATTCACTGTGTTCCATGGTATATCTAATGCCTTGGAAATGCTTTTGTATTCTTCTCCTGACTGATACCTTTTAACAATGAGATCCCTCTGATGCTTTTGAAGCTCTCTGTGGACCATGGCTTTTGCTGTGGGATGCGTCCAAGACAATTTCAAGAAAGACCAACTAGAGCAGCTGAACTTTATTTGGGGTTAATCAGAGGCACTTCAAAGGATGGCAGGTGTATGCTGACTCCTATTTAACATGATTTCGAATGTGATTGCTTAATTCTGAACACAGCTACATCCCCAGTTATAAGAGGGTGTGCAGACGTATGCAACCACATTATTTTTCTTTTTTCTTTTCTTCCCTTCACCTAAAAGATTTCAGTTTGTTTTTCAATTGAGTTGTACAGTTTATAGGGCACATTAAAAAGGTGGAAAAAGTTCGGAAATGATTTATCCTTATCTCATTTTTTTACAGCACAGAAACCTGACATTTTAACAGGGGTGTGTAGACTTTTTATATCCACTGTATATCTAGCAAAATGAAATGTATACTTCATCTAGGAAACCCCAGAAGAACATGTTTTTATCTCTGGTATCACCAATTTTTTTTCCTATTCTTCCTAACCAGGGATCCTTAATCTGACCCGTTTTGCTTTTCTATTGCATCCTTTACTCGAATCTTATTCTTATTATTTCTGTCATAGGTGGTTTCTCTCTAATTAATCCTCTAGCTATTTCAGATTTATATTCTTCTCTTTGAAAACCTATTGCACATGATCAGGTCACGCTCTTTGAAATTATTTAAAAAGTAGTATGGGATTGTGGTGGTAAAACAATCCTATATTCACACACTATGCAAAAAAAATAAAATGTATTTATATACTAATAATATCATCATCAAAAACAGCCTTTAAATGACCATTATAGTGTGTTTACAAGTAAAGCTAACATGTTGCAGTTTATAATAAATAATTTTTTTCTTAGATTTTAAGTGGTCAGTTTTCCCCTGAAGCAGAGCCACATAGCTCTTCCTTCTTGTGTCTATCAAGGGCATTGTTTACGGTCATGGCTGTCATGGAGCTTGGAAGCAGGCTGGGCTGATGTCACTGTCCCATAACCTCATTAGCTTTGCTCCCACAGAGGTTCTATTATAACATGCCTGCAGCTGTGCCCAGGCCCCATCCAGTGACATTGCATGAACCATCATAGCCCTACCTCCCTTTGCTTAGCATGCTCAGACTGTAGCAGAACCTATACTGGTCAGAATATATTAAGTCCAGCAATTAGGAAGAGATAGGCATGCCCCTGGTATTTTTATTTACTTTAACTGCATCCTGATTTTAAAAGCCTATATACTGGAAACAAAAAAATGAGTGTTACGCCTGCCCAATTTAGGGGACTACGCTCACCCCAATTCTCTCTCTATGGGTCGCAACTTTTTGTTCAGATCTCGACACATCAGATGACAGTATCATTTCTGAAGAGACAGTCACCATGAGACCTCTTTTCTTAGGATCTAAGAATCACACACTATGTACCTTTGATTAGCACAAACAGATACCGACACTACCTTTGTTTAGTGTGTCCAAAATCAGACTGCCACTTCTTTATTTTTACAGAAATATCTAAAAACACACAAAGATCTCACTCCTCCCTCATGCCTAACCCCTCCTCTTGTGGGCAATAGCTTGTTACACTCTCAACCCCTGGGGAATGTCTATCCCATGATACATCCTTCATATCTTACTTGCCAGATCTCAACTTACAGGGTTATAAAAAGTTAACTTCCCCCTTCGAGACTAAAGCCAGAGGATTCGTGCGTGGCTGCCTCTCAAAGCAATATAAATCCTTTAGAATTATTTTACCCTTTGTATATCCCAGATAGGACTGCCTACTATCCTACAGATACAGTATTTTAATGTTAATCAATGACAGTACTATATGCACTTACTACATCCATGATATAAAACTACATGTATGCATTACACCCATGATATAAATGTCAAGCAATTTGTTAGTACCTTCTTACCACACATATAATAATAACGGATGAACCCCAAACAGTCCAGTGGGCCCTTCTGTCCATAACAATGGGCTTTACTTGAAAATGCTGTACAGGCTCCATCATTATATTAGGCAGTGGATCCCACATGTTCAATTTAGTGGCAGGTAACATACAGTTTAAATAAAATAGGGATGTTTCAATAGCACTGCAGACTGTAATTTCCTCTAGTCTGTCTGGTCGCAGTTGACACAAACTAAAACTTGCGAAAGGAGTTCCTGAAAGTTCTGCAAAGTCTCATTTCCACACATTTTCTTTTAACCTCTAAAATACAATTTTTTTGTACATAGAGAATAAACGATAAAGTACAGAGGCAGCCACCTCTGCAGGGACTGGCGACACTGGGCATCATACCATCCACCTGAGCACAAGCACTCACCAACTGACATATTTCACAGTTCCATTCACCTTGGTTTCTTTTATCTCAAGTCTTAGAGCCTCACACACCAATTTGCCTCTGAACTTTTTCTTATTTATTTAAAAAAAAAAAAATAATCATAAATTTAACATGTCCTCCCACCAACTAACCTAAGCACCATCACCTTCATTTTTCACCACTGCTACACCCACACACTAAATCGCTTTAACCAATTAATTGGGGTTAGGCATTATGCCCTTATTTCTCCCTTTACAATTACTTCAGCATTTGTTTTATTAATCCTAATTTAGTCTGTAAACTTGCAAATTCTCAGTCACTTTGTATACATGTGTACGATTGTTAGCTCAAGAGCAGGGACGACAACTCCTTTGTTACGAGTCTGTCAAATTACAATTTTTCATCCTGTTTTACTGCACCCCAACACAACTGAATGTGTTGGTACTATAGAAATTTAATTATAATAATAAATTATTCCCGGTTTCTGGCCGTCTACTTCCGGTTTTGACTCCATGCGATCGGATCTCCGTTTGTATGGGATCTAGGCTCAGCTGCTGCTTTGAGCTGTGCAAACAATCCACAGAGGTCATTCTGAAGTGGGTAGGTGGGCAGGTGGTGAGCATAATCCCAGAATAGATAGTATAGACCTAGTTTGTATAGGTAGTTAGGGAGGTAACTAGCGGGCCTCCATATACTTAATCTGCTAGTGTATTTACAAGGAGGGCCACAGAGGTACTACTGTAGTCTCCCATACCTGCCTATACATTCCCTACTACTGAATGAAGGTGGCACTTGCTGAATGACTTATATGCAACCCAGTTATCCATTGCATACATTTTATTGTATGAATTTCTAACTAATAATATAGACTGGTACTAACCAGCCCATTGTCGATCTAATTTCTATTTTGATCTAATCTATATTTTTTTTTAGAGTAATTCTATTATTTGGCATTTGCACTAATTATAACGCAATTTTGTAGATGGCCGGACTACCGTGTTTTTAGCTATTTTATTGTCTTGTGTATATTGTGTACATTAATAAAATTATATTTTAACAAGGTATTTGATTTAGATTCTTTCATTACATATGTAGGATCATTCTATTAGGGTATACAATATCATTGGAATTAAAGGTGTACTTTTCTCTCTCTCCTTGCTACTATTATCAATTTTTACACTGCCAATGATATTTTCTTAGCAAAAACATAACTTGGTAGATATGTGAACATATCCCATTATTATAAATTGTTTTCTAGAGATACCCTGGACATTTACTCTTTATCTTGTTATCTTGTTTTTTTTCCAAATATTTGAGATATCAACCTATTAGGTCTCGCTACACATTACTAGCATTTTGCAACAAGTTAAGAATGTCTTTCTATATGATATGTTGCGAAAGGCGCTCATTGCAGGGCTCTTGATGAGCGCCAGAAAACGTAGCAATTTGCCGCTGATCGTGAGGCACGCAGTTTACTAATTTAAAAAGTCTGAAAACCCCCAAAAAACAGCAAAACACACAACATCACTTACACACTTCACATGGGGAGAGCCAGGACGCCTGGGAATGACGATGCAAGCGAAAAACAAGGGAAAAAATGGCAGCCAAAAAAAAAAAAAGTAAAAATTCTGAAACCTGTTCAAAACTAGGCCAAAACGCCAGGCACGCAGGACTAAGAATATAAAATCAAACGGCAGTCCGAACGTGCCACGCAAACATTCAGCAGACACACAGAGGAGAAAGACACAGGGAAGGGGGGGAGGGGAGATGGTGGAAAGAGACACATGGCATTCCCAAGCACAAAAGTTGCAGGTTAACATGGCCTGCAATGAGCGGCAAAGCCGCTCTTCACGAGGCACGTGCAAGGCGCTCATTGCAAGCCATGTGATGAGCACCGAAGGTGATCATTGCAAAGCACGAAAGTTGTGGGTTGACAAGGCCTGCTATGAGCGGCAATGCCGCTCATTGCGGGGCTTGCGATGAGCGTCAAAGGCACTCATCGCAACGCCTGTACAGGAGACAGAGGGAGAGTCTCGCAATTAGTACCTTTGGGGCTCATTGTGAGCCTTGTGATGAGCGCCAAAGGTACAGCATTCCCAGCCTTAAAATTTGATTCCTGTCGTTTTTGATGGGCAAGTAGCTTGTGTAATAATATTAAACCAAAGCAGGCAAGTACAAAGAGCAAATGACATGTTCACATAAATATACTTCAGAAATAAATAATATTATTTATCACCTTCTATGAACCCTAAAACAAACGAGCCATATTGACTTTCTTTCCAGCATTATATAGCAAAGAAGCAATGATCTTACAGGAAGATTTAGCTTCACAGCATCTACAGGCTGTTGGAATGGCCAAGAAAAGTTATGCCTCCATATGTTCTTCAACACATCCTTTTCAAGGTACTGAAGCTGGTTAGTTAAGCGACCAGTCTTTTTGCAGTTTATGTACTCTGGTGGTGGTGGGTTCACAATTGTGGAATGCATGTGTCGGCTTGACATCGACATGGTACCTACAAAGAAAGAAGCAACATATAAAAATGGCAGTAATTGCCACAGTGGAATATTGAAAACAAAAAGTAATTTGCTACTATAATTAAAAAAATTTTTAAAAAAAAGGATCCATCAAAGTTTCAATAGAAGTGACCAGTTTATCACCTCAGTCACAATGACAAAATAGATTTTCAGTTGAGACAAAATGTGAAAATATGACTTCTGACCATAAAAACAGAAGTATTAGAAGAGCTGCATTGCCTACTTAATGAAAAGAATGCAAGACAAGCATAACAAACATGCAATGGGGAGTAGCTTGAATACTGCGTGTGTGTGTGTGTCATGACTTGGCATGCCAGTTTTAGAAAATGTGGCAAAGATAATAATCCAGGGCCCTTGTTAACAGTGCTTAGGCAATGAGGCTGAAACCAATATTTGAGGCTCTATTTTTCCTATGCAAAGGAGATTTGCATTTTAGTACTACGTTCGAAATCTGATAAACTACAAAAGATTTCTTCAGGGAAAAAACACAAGACAAGGGCATGCTACCTGGTTTCAGGAGTTCATTTCACACTCTTAAAAAGGACCACTGAAGTTTATATATAAAAAAAAATATATATATATAATAATAATAATAATAATAATAATAATAATAAAGTGTCAGTTTAACCAATATTTTGCTTTATAACAACATTTTCATTTATTACTACATAATTAAAAAAGGGATAACATCACAAATGCTACACAAGCCCACCCCAGTATTTTTGATTTTGTTATGGAAGGTATTATAGGTGTAATACACGGGAAGTGTGTGGGCTTGTGTTAGATATAAATATGCAACATTAACAAAATTGAGACCTGGCTACTAAAATAGTGGATAATAGAACGCCTAAACTAGGTGTACCTTTATTTAAAAAACATATTAATAAAAAAAATTAAAAAAAAAGTTGGTTATAATGCAGAATAATGAAAAACTGAAATTTTCTGAGTTAAGCAGATATTTCAGACACAATAAAGCCAAGGGAGTTTGGGGACACTTTATCTTATTGACCTTTTATGATGGTCCACTAACAAAGAATCGACAATATGTTCAAATTTCAATAAACATTTATATATAGAACTATTTTCATTACTGAAGATTAATGGTATTGAAGATTAATGGTAACGCATTCACATAAGCTATGGTTCATGGTTTTCACAGTAACATCACCACCACATACCAATGGACCAATAAGTTGAGCAAAGGCATAATTGATCGAAAGGATTGATCTAAAAACTGACATTTTCCACATGTATATTAGTGCTACAAATATACAAACAATTTCCAGGATTTTCATTAAATGCATTTTGTCAGCACTGTTGCAGAGGCATGAGCCCACTCACCATTGGTTGTGGTGCAAATCGGTTTATAGAAAAGCATATAATCATAGGTAAAAAAAACACTAGATAAGTGAAAAAAATTATGATACGTACAAAGTAAGGCAAGATTAGTCAAACTGTTTTAAAATGAAATTGTTGATCTATAAATATATATAAACATTATTAAAATAGAAGCCATGACTCACAGGATTTGTCTGGCTCTGTTACATTAAAATAGGTTTAAAAAAAAAAAAAACACAACATAGCAGGCTATATACTAAGAGGATGAGTTTTAGACAAGTGGTCAAGAAAATGATTGGATAAGACATGTGACTGTCACATCAGATTAAAATAATAATTCTGGATTATCAATCCATCATAGCAATCTCTGTCATGTAGAGGCAAATATTGGGAGTACATTTCCCCCTAATGCATACAAAGCTTTTTTAATAAGTAATTATAGAATAGTCAAAATGCTTTACAACATTTCCAGCCATTTCTTAGCT